>JAQGAO010000426.1:0-35373 GCA_034697705.1 Ommatoiulus sabulosus | reverse complement strand
GGTAAAGACCTAGGAATCTAATAAAGAAAATGGGAGCTGGCAAATTAATGACTACACCAAAATTGCCGGATACCATAGAAAAAATAGGATACCAATTTTTGGTCTAAATTGAAAAAATGAGAAGGCTATACCCTTAATTAGTCTTTTTTCAAAAAAAACACGCATAAAAACTGGGAAAAAGTAAGTAGAAAAGGTCGAAAAATGGATTTTAAAATTCTGAAAAATTGGGTCATTTTTTTGCAAAAATTTCAAACGAAATAAAACTACTCAAAACAATACTTTTTGCAATTGTTATTTTGGTGAAATTAACAATACGTTTTTCTGAATCTAGGCGACGACGAGACGAATCGAATGAGCCAAAAATCGATCTGTTTGGAGAAAGTCGATTTTGACAGAAAAATCATGTGCCCCGAATGACTCGATTATGGATCAATCGATCCGCATTGACGTGTAGGATCACAAAAACGTTTAAAAAAAAGGCGTAAAACTTCGTATGATGTCGAAAAATGCATTTCAAAAAATGTGGCCCAACAAACATTGCAGTTATATGAACTTAAATCGCCACCATTCATAAAATTAACAATTTAGATTAAGCGATGATGAACGAAAGTGCAGACAATAGATGGCGTTACCATCCTTAGATTTCTTATTTCAACGAAAATGAAGACGGTAGATGGCGCCACGTATGTAATTCCAATTAAAAATATTATTTATAGAAGTAAACCACGATGGCGTTTTGGTCACGGTCCCTGAACATACATGTACAAAAAATCATCAGATTAATTTTAGATGAAGGAAAATGTCTTTCATTTTCCTCGATTTTAAATTTTGGCATAAAATAGCAAATTGCTGACTTACTGAGTATCCTTCATGTCGATCCTTCTTGAATTCTTAATTCAGGATTCACTTTCATAATTCTCCAAATTGCCTTCAAACATGGATAATTCATGAGAAATTATGCAAATAATTAATGGATAATTAATTGCTTTTAATACAACAATAAGTAAATTATCTAAGCAATATGATTATAAAACTGAAGGATGAAGAATCAATGTGAACGGCCTTCAGTCTGTTAAACTAAATTTCATTTCATGTGCCATATCGTCGTTTTGTCCTAATATTTCGGTAGAATGAAATTTAAACATTGCAATATTATAGTTAAAGGTATTCCAAAAATGTGTAAACCAACAGAGCCTGTTCATAAACATTGAAAAGCAGACAAGATAAATACTGAATTTTAGTTACCAATTTTTAAACGTTTTCTTTGAATTTCACAGAATGGAGGAAATAAATCAAATTAAATAAAATAACGTAAAACTGACGATATAAAAATATGATTTATGAAAACTAAGTGTGAACAAAACCATACACATGTATTTTAGTACGTTTAATACAGTATCAGATAGATAATAAAAATAACTGTGCTTGATTTTTAAGCACAATATGGCAAGGTTTCCAGGTTTTCCAGGTCTGGGGAATCCCTGAGGCCATATAAGAGAAAAATAAACAAAATCACTGTAAACTTACCTCCTATAAGCTGTTCAATACAATTTCATCCCAATTACGTCTCAACCACACAAGATAAGCCATTTAGAGCAAAGTTCTTGAAAAAATACCTCCAGGACCTTATTTTGTTTTTTCTAAATTTAAAAAAGGCCGAAATTAATCAAATTAATATCCAGCTTCCACAGCTATTAGTATACTTACCGAAGTTGACATGTATACACTCATGTTTGCAGGGTTGGATGAAACTTTGAATTCGATAATATCTTCTGGACCTTTGAAAGTGGGAAGAACTCATTTCCAAACATTCCCATTAAAAATTACAAATGTTTTTATTTACTTGTAACGCACACGTTACATTGAATAAGAGGCTATACAATAATAATTGGGAAAAACATTGGGGGGAAAAATGCCACAATCAGATATTGAAAAGATTGCTAAGCACACAGTGATGTCAAACGAACAAAACAAAACAATTGGAGGAAACTTTGGCATTCTGTTGTGATACAAGCAAGGGATGCATGCCTACGCTTTGGGGTTATATGGTAATGTCCCCTATACTAAATGTGTAACTTCTTAAATATTGAAGCCCATTAAGCAGCAGACACAAAGCGCAATCGAGAGAATTGTATGACGAGTAAAAGAGATCAGTTTTAAATAAAACAGGATTTTTGGTGGCATCGGATATTACCAATCGAGGGAATAAACATATTTACAAAGTACTGATGCCGAGCAGGTTAGACGAGTTGGCAAAATTAATCCCATTCCCAATGAAGCAATGAACAGAAATCCGAAATTCTTAAAATGAAAACAGTTCTAGTAGCGAATGCTGCAACATCTACAAATATTGCATTTGATTGCTTGCGGTACTGCACACAGCCTAAATACATACACATGGCATACATTTAAATAAGAGAAAATCAGTAATAATAGTCATCTTTGCCTTTGGATAATTCGATATACATGTATTTAGCTCTGATACTTTTCATAATTTAATTACACTCATTGCTGTTCAATTAACATTCAAGCGATCGTTTCAATTCTACAAATTGAATTTTGGTTAACCCTGTTTTCCCAGTATAATAGGTTTCAAATCATTTTATCTACACACATATAACGGGCGACGGAGTGCATCGAAAAAATGCTACAAATTCGTTGTTTTGTCTAAAATATTAGATACGTGTACTCCAAACTCACTCAATTTCTCAATAAGGTGGTGAAGGCAAATTGCCGGTACCCAATAAATAGGGTTGAAAACTGGTCACGGGATTGCATGATGTTATATTTAGGATTATAAAACGTGCCACGTGGTATGATCACATGATCCAAAAGCATTACCCCGAATTTCGTTATAGCCATGCAGTTTCAACGATAATTATTGGTTAGCGTTCTATCGGTGCGAGAAAATGTATATGCCTGCACACGTGAATGCCCGGCCACCATAATTTTGTTCATTATTATTCTCGAACATTCTTTTGCACAATCATTTCCTGCATCTACACATAGTTATTTATAGTGAATCGGGGCAGAAATTAGCTGCACAGAATGCTCAACAGGAGTAGGGGAGTGTTTCCGGCATGCCGAATCAAAATTATCTTTGCAGCGTGGGTCGTTGGAGCTTGCTTAGTTAATATGGTAAATCTAATTGCCTCGCCACTACTCTTTCACTAGTCCTCTTTTTTGAGCACAATGGGAACAAAATTTGGGAAGGCAGAAAACTTAAGAAAAAAATATTACTAAGGCAAGAATCCCATATTCCCACATTAAAGAGTGAAATCTGTCGAGCGAGGGCTTCTTCGCTGAAACTGTCCAAAGCTCTTGAAGACTACAGAAAGGCAAACGATTCGAAAATTTCCAATAACTCAGAGAGGCACCATCGTTCTGTATTCAGTGATCATGATCATCCATGCTGGAGCACATATTCTACAAACAATACTGCGTTAATTGGGGGTAGGGATAACACTGAACTGTCAAAGGCATATATTGTATATATACATGTACACCGTACATAGAGAAAAAAGAGATAAAAGAGTTTAATGGATGGGAATTGTTGATGTGGTGAGGGCTTCAGGTCCCAACAAGAATGGACAAATCATTACCTACAGTATATATCATGATTAGATTCTCTCTTTCAAATGGTATTGTTTCAGGTGGATTGTTCCGTCATTGGTTACAGAACTTAATAGAAGCCGTGCAGGCTACTAACGTACCATGGATTAAGTTCATGTTCTAGAACATGTCGCCGTAGAACTTACTACGGTAGAAGTGCATATATGCAGGGTCCGAGTTGCGACAGAAACATGTCCGAGCAAAGGCTTGCGGTACTTCTCAGTTCAATGTCCATTCGTGTAGGAACAAGAAGTCACAGGATGCGACATGGCAACGTGACAACATGCATGAGTTTCACTTATGAACTTGGTATACACGCGGAGTAACAGCTCAGAAATAACAATCACATCTGAGTTGGGGCACAGCATATGGTGTAACCCCATATACTGGTTGAAGGGTAGAAAAGAATCATTTCACGGTGATAACAACGAGTGGGGCATTCGAGTTAAATCGAGTCATTTTTCAGAATCACTGAGGACCAGCTCGGTCAAAACAAAGAAAAACCGTCCGTCGACAGCACTTGGGATCGCTGTGTCTAAGTGTGTAGACTCGGAGCAAAAACTAAAGCACCGTGTTTCAAACTGGGAGCCTAAGTATCACACTGAATTGTTCGTTTAAAGCACTTTCCATCCATTTGGCACCGCTCTACGCATTCAGTCGACGCATGATCAGCTGCCTGCAGGCTCGTCTGGTTTGGTTGGATGAAGCCGGAATTGAAATCATTTGATAGATTTGATTCTGTACTTAGAATTGTTCATGCTTAATGGAATGTTGGGAACGAGTTGCTTAACGTTACATTTCCCTGAGTTTTTCTAGCTATCCTTTCCATGTGTTCTCACATTTTTAAAACATTGGGTCGACTTGCCTACCAGT
This sequence comes from Ommatoiulus sabulosus, assembly GCA_034697705.1. Lineage (NCBI taxonomy): Eukaryota > Metazoa > Arthropoda > Diplopoda > Julida > Julidae > Ommatoiulus > Ommatoiulus sabulosus. The sequence goes on along the minus strand of JAQGAO010000426.1, from coordinate 30,888 downwards.
TATCTTCTAACCCAGTGTTTCCCAACCTTTTTGACCAGGGTGGACCGGTGAAAATAGGAAAAATATTTCTCGGACCACTAAGGTAGACTCGAGAACCATTATTTATGTTTTTTTGGTGGCAATTTTAAATTCCAATATTATGAAATGAAAATTCTATAGTTATTCAAAATAATCAGAACTGGAGCGGATGTCCGAGTTATTTCGCTGACCAGCACCGGTCTACGGACCAGCGGTTGAGAAACACTGCTCTAACGCATTATCCGTCTTGCGAATATACTGGCAAAGCCGAATTAACACCTTTATTTGACCTATCATGGCAATTTTTATTCAAGTCAGGCAATATAATACAAGTGGAAAATCGCTTATTTAAAAGTTGACTTGTCCAAATCTGATAACTTTCAAATTGCATCCAACCACGACCAACAGTCCTTACCTAAGGGTTGAAAAAAACCAAACACTAGATTTTCAAGTTTTACCAGCAGCCAACAGCAAGCCTGTCTCTTTGTCCGGGGCCCATTTCCCGGTGCCCACCAATACTCAATTTGAGCAAGTTTAACAAACAATAATAATAAAAAATCACGTTCGATTCATTGGTCAAAAATGCATCAACGGTGTATATGGAGAGCTATGTTGCAACCACTATGCGCACTCCTTCGCTAACAGACTAACAAGGGAATAGGTGCCAATGATGGGGATCGTATTGGTCCAGCCTGCTAGAGTGCTCTTCGTGCATTACAAACAAATGTTGGAAACCAAGGTTGGGGCGACATCTTCCATGAATGCGGAGAAAAAAAGTCAACATGGTTGAACCTAGGAGCAAAGCTGGAAGTTGTCATACCCTCAATCAATTGCAATGTGAAAAAAGAAGCAAATCCTTCGCTGCGGCAAAGGAGTCTTATTAAGGATAAACCTATGCTCTACCTAGTGAAATGTCACTGCCTGTTTGTTTAATACATTCGTGGTCTGGATTTCGAAAACGCCCTTCCATAGGTCTCGAGACATTGCTCTACATTCAGACTGTTTGGCAACACTAAAGTAAACGTTTGTCGTTCAAAAGTTGTTCAGAATTAAAATCTGCTTACAGTCAAATAATTAATACCAATATTTAGTATGATTTCACCTACACTATATGCATGCTTTAGGCTCAGCAGGAATGTTTATGTAACCCATTTTAATATCAAAACGTAAGGTAAAAATCTCTCATTCTGGTCCCATGAAAAAGTGTTATAACATATTAAACATGGATTATAAAATCCCCATGCAAACTGTGCAAATTCATTAACAACTATGCCCGACAGGACACATGGTTAACGCACTTGCCTCAAATCTGTAAAATGCAAGGTTCGTTGCCTGGCTAAGGTAATTTTGAGGATGTGCAAAATTCTCTAAATGGTGGTTCTTTCGGAAGAGTTTAAGTCAGGAGTCCGTGTAGATCTCGTTTGATATCTGTACATTAAAGATCCCTTCCAGGTACATGTAGACATGTGAGGCCAACATACCCTCTGGTGTTAGTGCTTAGTCCTCGGAAAAATAAAGTATATCAACGTTAAAAATCCAAAATCCAAGCAGCCAATGTAAAATTAAAAGATGTTGAATATATAAGGTGATGGTTTTTAAAATGATAATCACTTATTTATAAAGTAGACAAATACACCCAATTATTTGGAGAAATTGAGATTTTCAAATAAAAATTCCTGATATTTCGCAAAATGCAAGAAAAAAATTAAAACATGACAACACAACTATAATAAAAAAAACGGAGGGCTCGGGGTAAGCCATTACACCATTAAGTATGGATGCAGGATTTATTTAATCATGTAATTTAAGGAATGTGTGGTCAATTTAAAATTTACTTTACTATTATGGCAAACTGTATTACAACTCCTTTTTTAGGAGGATGGGTGGGGGGTATCTAATATTCTCCATAATGAAAAGATTAAGAAAATGAAAGCAACCTACAATTTCCAAATTTTAGACAGCTCTCCACCGCCATTAAATGGGGCAATGACTAAGTATTATAATTGAGTCTCGGAACATGGTAAAGCATTGATGATGAACAGCTGTTGCATTTGTAACTACTCTAGCTCAACTGTTACATCATAATATGCGAAGTGCCACGAAATATGCCGAACTCGTCACTTTTCCAAAAGAAAATGTAAAGAATAACAACTTAGCCCTAACAATTCTCGAGACCTATGAGAAAACCTTATAAATCCAGTTGAAATGTGCAAAATCTTAGCCAGTCTTAACCAAGCTGGATTTTTAAAAACTGTTAGCTTACAGAGGTGACTAATTCGCTTGACCTTGTAGGGATATTAGTCAGCAGCATAGGAATATGATATGCATAAACACAGTTAACTACGCCTAGGGCAATCATAAAATCATACCGGATGTGCATATACATCACAATTAAAATACGTTCCCGGGGAAAGAAAAACAGGCTTTAAGCCTAGTTCCTCAGACCATGGGTCAATTTTCAAAAAAACATTTCCAAAAATTGGAAAGCACTGGGTTTCCTGATATTTCGGTGGCAGCAGAAATCAGTCTTGCGGCAAGCAGGGTTCCCGGAATACCTCGAGGAAATCTTCCAAAACAAGGATGACGAGGGACCAGTGCTCGGACTCCACCAAGGAACGTGAAATTGGCTCCGCTGCAAACAGACCAACGATTCAGAGCTGCCTGGCAGTTACTGAGTTCTTCCAGTCAGCTGGGTCGTCTCGCTGCGCTTGGGAGGTGGTGGTGGAGGAAACTTCTTCTTGTTCATGAAGGAGGCCCTTCCCTCATCACCGACCATGATACCACGGACGCTGTCCCTGCACCCTCTGGCAAACATGTTCCCCTGTGGCGTGGTGGGGGACGGTGGCGACTGAGGCGATGATGCCGCAGCGGCTGCGGCAGCAAAAGCAGCTGCCTTGGCCGCAGCCACCCTGTGCTTTTCATCCACGTGAGTGGTGCAGCACAGGACGTCCGAGGGCAGAGGTGGGTCCCGGAACCCCATAACCGTATGGGCGCTGGAGTTGGTGTCGATCTTTAGCTGCTGTGCCACTTTCCATTTCTTCTCCATGACACGCTGCAAGTCAGCCAAGAATGTCTTAGGAGGGGTAACGGGACTATGGGACAAGGTCCTGGCACTGAGCCGAGTGCTCTCGCTTCTTCGGGGAGGTGGCGGCTTGAGCGTGCCCGAGTTGGTCCTAGGGCGCAAGGTTGCTGCCATGAGATCAGCGGGTGGTGGGGGAGGCGGCGGCGGTGGGGGTGGGGCCGCACGCCCATTGGGTATAAGCTTGTGCGGAGCGCCACCCACTTCGTCCCTGAATGTGATCCGCCTAAGCACAGGTGGACTTTTCACCGCACGTTGCGCTGCTGCATTGGCCCCTTCGGCATTGGAATGGCCATTGACTGCAGGAGGGTGACTAGGGGGCACTTCGGCTCCGGGCCACCGTTTGGGAGTGGATTTGGGTGACAGGGTCTGTGCCTTCAGCTCGGCCAGGAAGGGCGGGGGCCCGGGTGATGCCTCCCCCTCAGAGGCAACCCTCTGCTGTGGCTTCGGTGGTGGGACAGGTGGATTGGGACTGGCCGATTTAGTGGGCGATGGTGTCGGCATTGGGGCTGCCATACCAAGACTAGCGCCTTGCTCAGCAGGCGGTGGTGGCAGCAAGTCCAAGCTCAGGTTGCTCTTATAGGCTTCAGGAGGGGGAGGAGGCAGAGACTCGACGCTCAGTAAGCTTTCGGTACTTGCGGCGAATTCTGGTGGTGGTGGTAGCGGGAAGCTATCCTCCTCTGCTTCTTTCACTTCAGACTTGGCAGGGCTGGCATTACGAGATGCATGGGCTTCGCGTGTCTGCTGCTGCCGCCTAAGCGTGGACACCAACTCGGGGATGCTGATTTTATCATCTGTAAGAGATCTTCTCAGGGTCTTCCTCAAGGTGCCACTCCTGCTGAGTCCGCTCTCAGCCTCGATCGTGGTGCCACTAGGAAAATCGTCCTCCCCAAGTGACTGCTTTGCTAGCGTGCGCGTGGTATTTGTAAGGGGAATCTTAGGGTTCACACTAGGCTTACGCTTGATAGTACCCATGGGAAAAGATTCACTGTCGAAGCCATACAGTTCCCCTGTGGGGGTGCCATTGCCTGAGCGCTCCATTCCTGCACTGGTCGTGCTGCCACTCGTAGAGGACGACCGCACTGAATCCTGTCGGGACATTGAACGCCTTCCCCAGTTGCGCTCCAAGGTAGACACCGGTGTTGCCAGAGAGCTATGAGTGTCTGAACTGCCGCTGCTGGACGAAGGGGCCCGTGGAGGTTCAGCTAACTCGTAAATTGGAGTTGTGGGGGCGCTGGGAGTGGTGCACTGACTGCTGGTGGCACTGCGGGCCATCGATGATATGGAGAAGCTGCGGGCATGGGCCAGGGCCTCCAAGTCTTCTTCAGCCATGTCCTGAAGCAGCATTCGGTAGTTGTCAAGCAGCTGTCGCCCATGCTATTATACAAAAGATCAAGGTCTTAGAACAGAAACAGGGCCGAGAAGAGGACCTGGTGGTTAAAAATCTTACCTTTGCAATCCGAATGCTAGTAACCCACTGCAGTAAAGACCTTTCATCTTCTGCACACAGATATTTGATGTACTTAGATGCTTTGGTCTGAACTTGTGGATGCTAATGAGCAACAAAACAAAAGAATTTACAACTTCATCCTGCTCTGAATGAAGAAGTCCATAGTGCAATGAAACCATTTCGAATTTACTGTACCTTGATGGCAAAGCCATAATCCGTAGGTGATTTGTATTTCTTCTTCCATCCAGCCCCAAGATAGACATGGTTAGTTTCGAATGTCACTAAGCATACCAGATCTTTAGACAGCTATTGAAAGCAAACAAAATTCCTCTATTAAATATATTTAAGTTATTACAGGCTGCTTAAATTTACAGTGAACTCTAGCAGACTGGCAATAAGGAGTGTTTTTATATATCGGCATTACTTAAAATTTTAAAAGTTCAAGAAACGCAATGACAAGACTTTGAAAGCTACAGTTATAAAACTGTAGTTTCTTCTACTCCCTTGTAAAGCCCTTGAAGAAGTTTTGGGTTTTAAAACCTAGGAATAACAACTTCAAAAACTTTCAAGAATAGCTTCATATTAAAGTGCCCGCATAATATTTTCAAAAATATACTTTCGCGGGTTAAATATGTCCTCATACAATTTTCAAAAAAAAAATACACATGCATTATATTGCATGCATGGGCTATATTTCAAATTGATTTTAAAAGGAATGACTCACTTTTGATTTCCCTTTTGGGCAGTAATACAATCCAGATGCTCTCAAAACAAAATAATGTTTCTTCCAGGCTTTTTTGCCATCACTCTTCAGGTATAAATGTCCTTCCACTTCGGGTACACTGACACCACTGCCCACAAAAAACTCCTACAATACAAATGCGCAAATACTGTTAGATACGAGAGACATAAATAATGAGCAATAAAGGGATTTTGTGTCACTCACGTCAATTAATGTATTCCTCGTATCATCGTCAAATTCCATATCTTTTTTTAGCGTACTACCCACCAAAAGGTAATTCTGCAAGAAATAAAGATGAGATTTATATCACAGTCAAAAGGTTTTATAAGTATAAATCATTGCATTTAATGACTATACAAACCTCTGGTCTAAGGAAGAGATCATATTTATCGTTGCGTTCCAAAAACAAGAGCTTATTCTTGGAATCTCTGGCCCAGACTAATAAGTTTTCTACTAAATTCTCATTGTCTTCAAATACCCTTTCTGCAATTGTAATTGTAGAAAATATTGACAAATTAGCACAGGTTTTAATATTAACTTAAAAATGTAAATCCTAATGCCAGATGCACATGTCTTCATCAACAGTAAAGCTAACTTCAATATCTTACAAATGTAACAAAGATTCATGCATCAGCCATTGAGAATTACTAAACAAAACGTATTTTGTTTTACGTGCCCATATATAATTCAGGGATATGTTCAACGATGGACCATTTCGGATCGAGTGTAACGTGATTCTTGTCGACTAATAATTTGGTGACATAACCCGTGGACATCTTCTCATCTACTAAAAGGCTTTTGGCACTCCCATCCGAGGTGAAGGCTTTGATAAACAACTGGAAAGAATAAAACATTTTCTTAGCTAGGATTCAAGACTATGATTAATTCGATTCTGAATTGCAGTTAATTTGTGGGTTAAAAAAAGAAAAACATTAAGCAGAAAAAGTAAAGCATACGACTACCAAAGCACATCATGTTAACAGCAAAAAAAAATCAAACAAAGGCTGTTGAAAATGATATCTCAATCAAATGTGTACAACACTCAGCAGTGTAATTTCTAAACACAGTACTAAAATAAAAGATTATAATAAGTGCAATGATTTCAAAAAATCACAAAAAACAAACATGCTTCTATGTCTAATCTAGATTTCAATGACTGTTAAAGAGGTATAATTCCTAATTGAGAGGACCTTATAGTAGATACATCCAAGTTCTTTGTCGACTACTTAAATTCATTCCATGTATTAACCCAGGCAGTCATTAGGTTAGGTTAAACCTTTACGGAAAATTGAACTTCAATAAACCAACGAAAATAACTAAATGTATGATATAACTCAGCAACATGCTTATTGCCTGTGCGCATATTCCAAAAAGAACAAGGGAAATTCTACAAGAAACAATGTCTGAAATCAAAACAATCGATGAATGTTTCACATAGGACTTTTTTGAATTTGTTTGCTGTTAATGAATGGAATGTTGAGAAATTAAAACATTCTGAATGTCCCACTGCAGTAATAAAAATCTGTAGTTAATTGTTATCATACACTGCTAATGGTTTGAAATAGTCCAGTTATTGCATGGCACCCCCAATTAAAAAAATAATTGTTTGAACAAGTTCAAGTTTTTACATGACCATTCCCATCTATGCAATGATCACAGGATATGTACGAGGGGCGTTCATTAAGTTTCCGCAATCATTTTTTTAAACGGCTGTATGAATTTTAATGAAATTAGTTGGAAAAATTCTTCCATCATTCCTGAACATATGGTTCCGAAATTGCACATGCTTAAAATTCGAGAGCAAAGATGGACTTCCGAGGAGATAGTGGCTCAGCAGCGGTCTGTTGTTTGTTTTTTAACTTTTGAATGCATTTCAGGAGCAGAAATGTGCGAAATGATTAAGTTCCGAGTAATTTCCACACATTCGGTCTATGATTGGATTGAAAAGTTCAGAAATGCACAGACAACTTTGAAAGATACTCGGAGAAGTGGAAGCCAGTGAAATTGAAAGCCAGAACAATGGAAAAAAAATGCTTATCCTAAAATGGAAATTTGTTGTAATAATATATGACGCTTACATGTATTTATCTAACTGTGTTTTTTAATGATTGCGGACACGTATTACGGTAATGAACACCTCTCGTGTATAAATTATTATACTGAAATACGTTTTCTTGACTATATGTTAATTTTTGAAATCTAAATTCCAATTTCAAATTTTTGTTTACTTTACTTGGTTTAATATCCTGGACTAATAGGAGAAAATGTTCACGTTTTGGAGAACGTGGGCGAAGACGAGGAGAAGAAAAACGCAATATGTCGGGTGCAGCATCCAAGTTATAAGGATGCAAATTTCCGACCTAAAAGTCATTACGTTTACGATGGCCACCGCGATATTGCTTTTTGTGGATTTCTCTGCATCTGTCATGATTCCAGGTTTCCACTTCATCGGGTAAAAGAAAAAACGTGGAGCGACATCATTACGCACACGTGTGGTGGATGTTTTGCTCCGCATTTTGTGTGTGATCTGTTGGTGGTAAAAGTCGATTGCACGCATGTGCCCTCGCCGAAAGTTTATGATTTAATATAAACAAATGTATGCAGGAAAATAAAAACTTTTTATATATCAAGTGCGAAGGAAATTGAACATGCAGGCAGGAAGCACGTACGAACATCCATCACGTGCCATAAAAGAGAAGCTGCTGCCTATTGTCAATCTACAGGTAGCAAAAGCTGTGTATGCCAAGAGTTCAAAGCGCTGATGGAAACGATCCACGCAAACACACAAAACACACACGTGGGTGTCCAATAAAGAGACTTAAACACTGTTATGCGAAGAGATATCACAATGCTCAACAGGAAATGCATTTTTTTTGGAAGAAATGTTGTGGAATGGACAAATGTCACCATGTCCATTGCCTGTGAAACATGGCATTGCTTCTTTTCGTGCATAACAATGGAAGGGTTCCCCCGGAAATTTCATTTAAACTTCCCTGACTTTTTTATCCTCAATTTTGCAAAATCGACACTCAGTATTTTAATGATGTTTCTTAACATCATTAAAATCTTCTATTAAATTCTTTTATCCTTAATTTTGCAAAATCGACATTCAGTATTTTTGCAAAATTTACTAACGACAATTTTAAAAAATTTGAAATAGTTAGCTGTTAGCATGAACATTTTTTTTTTTTAAATTTGGCAAATTTGGATTCGGAGAATGTAGAAAATTTATACTCGAAAAAGGTTTAGAATTTTGCAAATCTGTCCTTGGAATCTGCTGAAAATGTTGCAAATTTCTCCTCGGAAACTGTTGAAAATTGTCCAATCTGTACTCGAAAACAGTTCACAAGTTTGCAAATTTCTCCTCGAAAATTGTTGAAAATTGAACAAATATGTACTCAGTTGAAATAAAACAAGTTGAAAATTTGGAAAATGCAGGCAGGAAATCTTGCAAATCTATATTACGATGAAAATTTTGTATATTTGTCCTCGAGAACTGTTGAAAGCGTTGCAAATTTGTACTCTGAAACTGTTGAAAACGTTGCAAATTTATACTCGGAAACTGTTGAAAATGTGGAAAAAAAATTTGTCCTCTGAAATTGGTGAAAATTTTGCAAATTTGTGAGTTAACCAGGTGTAAACATTAATTTTGGATTGTGACAACATTAATACGTTGGATTTCCCTGACTTTTCTAGACATTTTGAAGTTCCCTTACTTTTCCAGGTCTGGGGGAACCCTAAGTGGTCTCACATTATAGAATCCCACATAGGACGCACAACCAAAAAGGCACGGGTATATGCTCAACATGAAATCACGAAGCGAAACAAGGTTAAAGAGTATCGTGCAATTCGGGCAAGCGCTCCTACAGTGAATCCTACTTTGCAATCGGAGATTCGAGTCTACCTTTTTGATATTGGCTTCTCTGATTTTCTCGAGCGCAATTTTTATCTTTTCAGCCTTGATCCTCGCCGCATTGTCAGCCTAGAGGGATATTGGGCAATGGAAAAACACGTGTGAAGGCGGCACAGATAGACAACAATTTAAGCCGGCAAAACAACAGAGTGCTTTGCAAATTTCACTGCATTGAACAAGGAACATCCCTGCGATTTGCCAAGTTCTCGGCAAGAGAAGCTCGGAATCTTGTTTATGTGATGCTGGGCAGCAGCATCTGCGAGTAGCTATGCCCTGCTACAAAAGCGGTCTATGGCAGCGTTATCACAACCGTACACTGTAATTACAAAACAATAAACTACCGAAGAGTGAGCATGAAGAGCCTCTTCCAAGATAAATCCTGCCAACAGCTTGAAATTTGCCATGGTACGAGAGACAGACTGAGAGGCAATGGTTTAAATCATTGCAGTCTTCTTGGTTCGGTAGTCATTATCTGCTGTCTTTCTCGTAACAACAATACACCAGAATGCAGTGCTTGCGCTGTAAGCTTCATTACATGTGTTGTGTAATATAAAATAAATTGTGCATTATATGAAAAAAAAATCCTGGTCATTATTTTAATTCATTTTAAGACCATTTTAATGTCACTGAAGTGTCAGAAAATAATTTTGCATTTTTAAGGATGGATGCCCACGAGTTGCCTAATTTCAGTCAAATTTAGGCATGTCCAACAAAATAATTGGCTGCAAATTATGCGGAATCAAACTATTTTTACTATTTTTTGCAAGAGAAACAAAATTTTTATCAACTTTTTCGTAAAGTTCAGTAAAATTTTCAAAAATATACCACATTTTATATTGGAAATTTTAATAACCCCAACTTACTATTTGAATAAAGATTTTGTTGGAGTAATTTCAAATGGAATTCCGAGATTTATACGTTTATAATCCAAATTTCCTTCTAGTTTTTAATGTACAACACAGAGCGCCATGAAACTGGAAATGTGCATTTTAAATGACCCTGAGCATAATACAGCCATCACGTAAATGGTACATTAAGCTATTTAAGGGGCAATTTGCAGAGTATTTTCTTATACTCATTCCATTTAATGACGCATCGTAGAAACTTAGGAGAGCTATTGAAAATGAAGCAAAATCACTAACTGGAAAAAAGTGTGCGAACAAAAAAAAAATACCATGGCAAACTTCAGTTTCGAGCAGAACCAATTGAATTTAACTTTCGGTGAGCATTTTGCAATCCTGCAATTCCTGCAAAACCATTAAACAGCAATTGGTTTAAACTTTATGCTATTTCGTCTCACCACCTCTTACGGGATTGAATAAAAAGTTGACAGCCAACCTACATTTTCACACCTAGAACATTCCGATCATTAAAAAAATTAAATGCGAGGAAGCAACAGCATGCATTTTTTAAAAATGATTTTCTTCCTCGAACTGATCAAAAATGTCATTGGATCTTAAGATTAATCCACTGTTCCAACAGATAATTTGCAGAGCACTCTGAAAACCTATTGAACAGTAATAGAATCACTGGCACTAGGACGATTGCAATGATAGCGGTTGAAATGCACAAGAAAGCTCTGCTCTGAACGCTATCGGGGCATTACCAGACTTACCAATCATCGGTTTTCCATTGTCAATGGCCAAAAAAAAAAGAGTTTCTGTTAGGGGAAAAAATTGATCACTGTGAGAACACTTACATTGAGCTGCGTAGGCGACGACGCCAGCGAAGCGTTGCTGCTCTTCGACGATGTGCTCTGACTAGAAAGGTCGGTGCGGCCATTGACTCCGCCACCGCCGGAAGAGGCAGACGACTCTGAGGACAGCATGGACACGGTGTCCGAAAAGGCGGAATCATTGTCAGGGCTGTCGGTGCGAGGTCCAACGTCGCCCAGCTTGCGTCCAGCATCCTCGCTGCCCTCCAGATCACCGTGCAGGCTGGAAATCTCGAATTTGACTCTTGTGCCACCAGAGCTGGAGCGACTGTGCTGGGAGAATCTCTGAATGGAATGGGAAGGTGTCATGCCGCTGCCCAAGCTCCCTCCTCCCAAATTCGAGTGCTGCCTGGGGTCCAGGCTGCTGACCCCGCTGGACTGGGAGATGGAGCTCGCGCTCCTTTGATGGCTCCTCGCCCCGTTGATGATCTCTTCGTCGATGTGATTCTGCACCGCGCACAGCTCACCCAGGATAGCGTCCAGCTCACCATCTTGGCTATCTGGAAATGGAAATTAAAGACACGCCATCAGCAAATATGCACGGCGCATCTTCAACCATGATTTCCCCAGGCTTGTGATTTGGCTGCCGGGAATTGCGGAAGACATTCACAGCCGCGAGTTGTGACAGTGAGGTTGCCAGAGCTTAGACACGTGGACAAAAGATGGCAAGAAAGTTGAATTTCAAAAATCTATACTTAACCTTTGGAGCTTTGGATGCTCCAGGGAATAACATTTGTATTCACAGGCGCCTAATGTAATACAGATGCACGTTTATGGGAAATTTGGTTTTTTTGGTTTCAAAAAAATAAGTTCAAAAACCATGCAAATTTAAGTCTTATCAATGTTTTATTCAAAAATAAGATCATGATCAAAATTTTCCTGAAAGATACCATTAAAGCATGTCAACTTAGGCACGAGAAGCAAGATGCAAAATTCAATACCATGCAGTGTTAACTGGTAGATTCCGGAAACAGATAAATGTTTGATAATAAACCAAACTAACTGGATGAATAAAACAAGTGCACTTTCACCTCGTTAAAAATCGTTGAAGGCATTATTTCGTAAATTACGTTTTCTGTCCTGCTAACTGGATTGTATGCAGCTCCTGCACTAATTTACATTTCTGGCATCACATGATTATGACAGGCCAAAGTAAAGCACGAATCCAATTAAAACCAGCTTAAATGCTTGACAATTGATGTTAATCCATGCATCACTATGATTCAGCTTGCCTTGAAGCACGCTGTTTACAATTTTGTTGTGAAAGTAAAGAGGGTCTATAACCCCTGAATGCAGGGATCTAATAAAATAAAACGTCCGCGTTGAGGCACTTGTAAATCAATTTTAAATCAATTAACAAAACAGCCTGTCTCACGTTGGCATTGTCGAATGTACAGTAAATACATTAAAGCGGGTGTCCCAGAGGACCCTGTTCTATAATAATATTTAGAAGATAGTTTTAGGCATACAATTAAATACTTTCTATAGATAACGCCAGGAATTAACTATGAATTGGAAAGTTCATAATTGCAAATTTCACTAACATAGATGCAATTTAAAATTTGTTAAAAACAATTTTTATAGAGAAAAAAATGGGAGTTTTTAATAAATGAACATCGCTATTGAAATATTTTTTGTAATCGATTTAAAACGATCGCATGGGAAATTCGAAAACTAGACACAAAGAAGACTTGACATCAAAAATGCTTGAAAATTCTTACCTTCCATGTTAGCCCTTGAAAACCTGTAACTGTCGATGCGAGGTGTAGCAAAACATGGCTTCTCCATTGCAGGCTTTGCTGAGATGGAATGCAGACCGGAAGTGAGGCTGTCCAGCTCCAAACCCTGCATTAAAAAAAATACAACTTTAATAACGAGAAAAGGGATGAAAACTTAGTAAAACGAGATTTTTGCAGTAAAAATCCTAAAAATCCTAGCTAGAAATAAAACACGTTCCATCAAAACCGATCAATTTTCATGAATGAAAGCACACGAAGCTTCACTCAAATGCTTAGATGTTTTGGAGCAAATGCTCCAAAACAATGAAAATACAAGGAACAATACCTTGTGTGGTAATATAAGGAGCGTTAAAAAGCACCAGCTTGAATTTTACCATTTCAAAAAATGATGCAAAAAAATAACATGTCCATAAACAATTGCTCTTCATCTTGAACACGATTTTTGAAGAATATTTTAATCAGGGCATTTTCCCCCAAGACATCAGCTGTCATGTTGATCCGTTTTAAGTCACGAAATGGTAAATTTCAAACATACCAAAACATGACCTAAATCAGATTGATTGGCAAAACTTCAAATCAGCCAGCTATTCAGAAACTTTGCTTCAGTTCTCAACTGTTATTTTAAAGCCAACTGTTTGCCGGTTGCGTGGAAAAATAAACGAAAAAGATAGTTAACAAGTCTTACGATGGTTATGCAACGAGCAACGCAAATACCGAGGAAGGTAAAGTTAACCGGAAATAGATGTTTTGCATACTAGCTGTTTATTTTCGTTAAACATTCCGCGATTTATATTTTTGTGCAGATTGGCAAGCTGAATTAACTGGTCGACAATCCTCAATGTAGGTCCACTATTTTGGTTCCGGAAAAAAAACTGCAGTTTTTTTCTGGAAACTCTTGAAGCTCAGAAACTGCTATCATTGCATGCCATGCATACTTAGCCGCGATAAACCTAACAGTAGCGTGTATATTAATAGATAAACATCTCAAGGAGTGATCATAACAATAACTGCAACAAAGATCAGGAAAGTATAATTTCCATTTATAGTTATGCTTCTTAAAACGATAAGTTCTCTTCATAGACCTTGAAGCAATTAATGGACCGAAGCTGCTGAAGGCCTGCAACAATCCCAGAAATGTCCACAAAGAATGTTCATTTAGAAGGACTTCATATGAATCCTAAGCGAAGTCATCATAATTCTTCACTGCAAAACAAATTTATTATTTTTTTGGAATTATAAAAATCTTGAGAAATCAACAAGAAAATCCAAACGGAACTAAGTTTCTGAGGAATCTCAAACGTGAGAAAAGGTCATCCAAACGTCTTTCTTGGAATTATGGAAACCACGCAAAATCCAGCCAGAAATACTGAGAAATTGGGGTACAACAACCCAACAAGTTTCTGAAGGATCCTAAAGAATCTGGAAGACGATCTTATCGATTTTTTAATGATAAGAACATGTGGAATAAAACATGAGTCTTTCAATGACTTTTCTGGAATTAGTAAAGCCTCGCAATATTCTCGTGAAAATCCAACCAGAAACGATGAGAAATCAACAGGAATGCGTCATTTCCAGCAAAGCAGCGGCATCTCATACGGAGAATTTCAGCGAGGGGATTTGCAGGCATCATAACAAAAACCCACTAAGTTTCTGGAGGATCCAAAGGCTCTTGGCGACGATCTTAACAATTTCTGAAAGATAAAGAGGAAAAAAACCACCCGTAGAATATCGCGGGTGACTTCCTCGTGAAAATCCAGTCAGAAACCTTGAGAAATAAGCAGGAATCATGCGTTATTTCCAGCAAGGCTGTGCGGCATCATAGGTATATTTTCAGCGGTCGGACGCTCGGAAGTCAAAATATCGATTGGTCAAAAGACTACTTCAGCATCTGCACGTCGCCTCCATCGACAACTTGTGTTTATTATCTCCCAACGGCCCCCAAGACGTTCCCAAACTCCCATCCAACACATTTGCAGCATCTTTGAGCGCATGCAGTTGCCGAGATCAGTAACCGGGCCTGAAACCCATCTTCTTTAAAGTAAATCGCAGACAAGCGGTGAAAACACCTTAAGGAAGAGCGAACAGCTGTAAAGAAAAAGGATGAAGACGGAAACGAAAAACTTTGTTGCAATCAATAAATCAATGTGCGTATAGAGCTGCTCAGCCCGGATGAAGGTGAACGCACTCCAGAACCAGACGTTTGCAATGTTCCACGTGACAAACGTCTCCTGTTCACTGCCACCAATCATTAATGTCACCGAAGAGTCACCTTGGCCTCCAACATTCTTCAGTTTTTAAACCAGGCTGCAGCCGCCGCCGCCATCTTGGGAAGATGCTGTTGTGCCAAGACCCAGCGCCTCCTTCAGGAAACCGCCATTCCTTTTCCATGGCTGGCCAAATGGGCCAATCGCTTCCTTTCCAAATGAGTGGCTTCTCCAAAGAAACGTTGCTGAAGCGGGAACCCAAAATCCGACAAGAGAGTCTAATGAGGCTACAATAATGGCGATTACTACTTCCACCTTTAATTTAATTACCAGAAGTTGGAGGCGCTCGCTTTCCTAACACAAGTACAACAAGTAACTCGATTGGCAGAAAGTTTACGCTTAATTGGATTGCGAAGTATCGCGCGTGAAAAGATGTGGAGAAAGCCAGAGACGTTGGAAATTGGACGAAAGATAAATGGGGGGGGGGGGGAAGATGTCGAAAGAAAGTATATTCAGAGGTACAAACTCTACGTACATGTACTGTATCTCTGCATAACTTCCATTTTAAATGATCTCTGCAAAAAGGCAGTTTTAATTCAAAACTGTTACATAATTGCCCATATAGAATTGCTCGATTTCAAAAAACTGATTCGGATAATTGTTTCAAATATAACCAGTTTACAAAATAATTTTGGCTGCACCTACTGTATTTTACGGATATCGTTAACACTAGTTTGCCATTCGTTTACGAAATCTTTCCATCAGTAAGCAATCAGTTTTTTGCTTTTAAAGTCCACACTGGATCATCCACATCGATGAACGTTTTGTTGCTAATTGTTTACGTAAGTTTGTTTCCAGAAACAACGGCAACAATTAGCACAAAACAAAAAAAAAAAAAAAACACTGAAGCATAGCTATCCGATCTTACATTTCTTTTTTAACGTAGAAGTACATTTGGGGTTGCGTAGTAAATGATGACGTCATTCATTAAAATTCTGATGTTGACGTCATCAGAATATCAATTGCAATGAATGACGTCACAGGAATTTGAGTGAATAACGTCATTCATCAATCGGATTTTTTAAGACATCCAAAACAAAATTACCCCCTTACGCCGGGGAAAGACGTGCAGTTCTACATAAAATAGTTCCTCCATGTTTCCTCCAGTGTGGTCGAACAAATAAATGACGCCATCAAACTATAACAAATGGCGTCATAAGAATTTTAGTGAATGACGTCATTCGTTAATCGGACATTTTTACCCCCTAAACACAAAAACTATCCCATCGGGGAAATACGCAGTTTACCATCAAAAAAGTTCCTCTATAATTTCCTCCATGGTGTGGTCGCAGCATCGTCTTCGATATTTCAACAGGTGAGTATGATACAAGAGGCCCTAATCACTACATAGCCACCATACAGAATCAGAAAACCAGTTTCTTCCATTTTCATCAAACGACAAACTGAGGCCAAATCGCATTTCTCTGGATTTTTAAACAGAAGGCATGTCCAGGGAATTCCCTCACCGCCCTGGGAAACAGCCATTGAGTGCGTTTCAATGTATCGGTCGCCGCATTCCGGCCTTTTACGGGTCACTTGACAGGGAGCGCATTTCGATATTTTTGTAAAAAAAGGTTTTCCACCATAAACCTCCTTCGGTTAGTGGTCAGTGGTCATTATTAATACATCTGCGGACGAGCATAAATCCCCCGCACTCCGCAGCAGGATTAACGGCCTGCGGAGGACAAAAATCCATAGTTGTGGAATTATTTGCTAACAAAAACAGATGACGGGGCCTAAAACGTCCCCAACTGTAGCAGAACAAAAGACAAGATGACGCACCAACAGCGCCTATTCCCGACTATGCAAATTGCGAAGCTATAGGAGCTCAACTTCATGGGCACAACCGAAGGGCTTGGGAGGAGGAGTTGCGACAGGGCGATGAGTACACCGCACGAAAAGGAAGCGTTTTAGCGGAAGTCAAATGGGACCGTTTGCGACCCACGCACGCAGCCCACAAACCCGATCGTAGCAATGATTTGCGAACGAAGTAATTCTCCCCATTAATGCGCTTCAATGACTCCCCTAGGTGACAAATATCGATTCGCGACATGCCAAGTCCCGAATTTGCATATCTCGGTTCGGTTCGAGCGTACGCTAATCGGCCCCAAATTGGCACCTTCGAGTATGACATCATCGTGGCAGGCCCAAGCGCCATCTAGCGTGGGACTGCGGCCGGAAAAAAAATACTTCAATTCCGAATGACGCATATGAGCTAAGGCGGCAATCAGTGCTAGCGCGTACGCCATGCGAGGTTGCCTGCCTTCAGGGATTCAAGATTTGGAGTCTATTGCAGTCTACAATGTAGTTCTCACAAAATCCCACCGGATATCTTCGAAGCTGCATTAATCATGCGTCTAAATCGAAAATCCATCGATTGACCTGAATTTGGTAAACCATGTTTAGCGAAATTACAACAACAAAAATACGCCCAAATCATGCAGAATTACGAAAGCGTCTTCCATCGACATACCTTCAAGGTCAACCTGCGTTGTAAGTTTACGTAATTTTGGAGAAAACAGAATGGGCATATAACTGAAATGATTGGTTTTTTTTATATAATAGCGCCTTTTATGAATTCAAACCATGCTGAAATCAAATCTTTCACGGCACCTTGTTAAAATCAAATCTTTTCATGGGAGCTTGTTCAAAACAAACCTTTTCATGGGATCTTGTTCAAATCAAATCTTTTCATGGGATGTTGTCCAAATCAAATCTTCATGGAACCTAAGCTTGTTCAAATCAAGTCTTTCATGATACCTTGTTCAAATAAAATCTTTCATGGAACCTTGTTCAAATAAAATCTTTCATGGAACCTTGTTCAAATCAAGTCTTTCATGGCACCTTGATAATATCAAATGTTTCATGGAATCTTGTTCAAATGAAATCTTTCATGATACCTTAATTGTTCAAATCAAGTATTTTATGGCTGCTTTTCCATATCAAACCTTTCATGGAACCTTGTTCAAATCAAGTATTTCATAGTACCTTGTTAAAATTAAGTCTTTCATGACACCTTGTTCAAATCAAATCGTTCATGGCATCTTGTTCATATCAAATCTTTCATGGTACACATAGTAACTGACAAAAAAAAAACCTGAAACTGATTGCGGGTCATGTTATCCAAAATAAAACTGAAGTTTTTATTCACCGTACTCGTGCTTCTATTTTCGGACTCCCTGTTCCGTAAATTTAGCCAAAAAACTGATAACTTCCCTTCAACATTCATTTCCGGATGCTCCCCTTTTTCCACATGATTTGCAAAACTAAGCGCACGCAACTCCAGGGGGAAAATGCGCACCACAAATTTGACTGTTTCACGAACTAACAGAATTGGAACGGATGAAACCATATACCAGCATAATATTCAGCCACCAGAGACCTTGTAACCGAAATTTACAAAAGCCAGAATATTATTGCGTTTTAATTTTAATTCTCCTGAGAATGCATCCCCAAAACCGGCAACGCATTTGCATCGCTTCCAAAAGGTTTTTCACCTCGACGACCCAAGCACCAGCTTCCGATTTTTAACATACACAAAAATCTTCTAAATTTAGATTTTCCAAAACAATTTTCCCGACGATATTATTTCGGGAAGCGGCAGCAGCAGCAGCTCGGTTGCATGAAAGGCTCAGCTCCGGGTACATGTGCATGCCCGTCACGTCGTCTAATAGAGATTAGGTCCTAATGTGTAATTTTATTTCAAAAATCCCAAGTCTGGCCACGAAATCCATTGCAATTACGCTTCCGAGCCCTTTGGAATCCCAGGCACGTCCGACAATTTGCTCTAAACGCTCGTAGAAAACACTTGCCGGTTTTTAAGGCAAACGAGGTCTTGGCGCCATCTTGAAAACAGCTTTAGCAAAGGCCCCCCGCGAGGCCCATTTCGTATTAACGACGTTTCGATCTATTCGAGAGAACTATGAGAACAGTCTGACCAATGGAGGAGTCTTTGCATGCCGCAGATGGAACGATATTTTATACAGTCGGCTACGATGGCTTATCTGCGAGAATAGACAAGAGCACTTCTGGCCACTTCTGGGAATTCTTGCCAATCTGCAAAGATTTGGTCCGAAAAGCGAGACGGGATGCAAAAAAGAGATTCTCCAATTGGAAACTTTAGTCTATATTCCACTTCATCCAAGACGGGTGTTCTGGGGGTCGCGGAAGTGATAAGTTTACAAACTGAACGTGAAGCGGATAGACGCAGAATGCCACATCATGCACACTGACGGGTGTCTGTGCGCGCTATCGTCACGTGCATGTTCTCACGAATTCAATAAAGTGGTTCCATTTCTGATGTAAACAATATTTTTATTCGCGGCCAGCACCACCTCCTGTATAAACTGGAGATTGAATCTTTTGCAAAATTTCAAAATTATCAATGAGTAGAATTCAAATTCAGCACCTCCTAGTGGCACATAACTGGACATTCAGATTGCTTTTTTAAGATGGTTGCTTTGATGTTCATGGAAGGAGCAATCTCGAAAACTGCGCTTGAAATTGTTACACGTAGAGTGGCACATTACGCGCAATTGGTGTATGTTTGTGTATAGTTCGCGAAAACTCCAAGTTGTTCCATTTCGAGAATTTGAATCAGTCATGTACGCAAAAAAATATTTAATCTGCAGCAATTAGTGCTCAAAATTATAAATTATTAACAATTTCAATTCAGCTCCTCCTAGCGGCGTATGGGCTTTTGAACACTGCTTCTTTGGAAACTGCTTAGCTAAGTTGTTTTAACATATACATTGTATACTTTTCATTGTATATAATTCACTGCATCACGCCATCTTTTGTATAGTCTATAAAGGGAAAAAAATGGATATTCCATGTTCAGACAATAATTGAACAAATGCTCGATGTTTTGAATTCTTCGAAAGGCCTGGTTACATACTTGACGTCTATATGCTTGGGAATAAAGATACAAATGCATAAACAACGGTGCCTCCCTTTCCATTAACCCACATTTGTTGTTGTGTAGGCTATATAATGGAACATTTCAAGAATATCTTCCCAAGTCCGCCAATCTGACAACCAAGACCAGATTTCAAAGAAGTATAAAAGCATTCGAAGATTCGCTAGCTGTGCACCACCTATAAATATTTATTTACCCCCCCCCCCCCCCTCCTCACCTTCTTTCTCTAAATGGATAGGAAAAGGTGGGAAAAAGCTTTCAAGATAAATTCGCCGAACATGTTCTTATTCTTGTGCCTATATATGCGCTTATCACCAATATTCAAGTAGATGCGGGCATATTATTATTTGTATACGTACTGCTTCATTATATTGCAAGTTCTCCATTTATTTATGGTTGGAAAAATAACGCCTTCCCATTTCCCAGCCCATGCACTCCTAGGGTATGGACGAACAATTAATGTTAATTTATTCGTTTAAGACGAATTCGATCGAATACGGATATCACAAACTTTCGCGTTAAAACTAATGCATTTTCAATCTCCCAAGCATTCGAGCTATATGTTACGTTAAAACGAAATTTAGACAATATGAAAAAAAATGTAGGTTATATGGGGGAATTCCCCGATAAAGTAGCAGCACCCCCACATTCATATATACATGTACATGGGGCATAGGATTTCATCCAAACTTGATGAAACTTTAGTTCTTTTTGTTGAAGTCGTGTTTTGTCTGACTACTAATAATACGAACTACGGTTTAAACGAACAATTTTGACTGTATCAACAATCAAGGCTTTGACTGGGGCAAGACCACAGTCAGGCTTTTAACCTTAATTTCCTGTCTCAATTCCGGCGTCCCTTGCCTTGGTGTTTCTTCTAAAATAAACTTCGCGCCATCTTTTTTCCTCGAATACAATCTTGATGAACTTGTCTGACAGCCGTTAAAGTGAGTGACAATGGCTCTTAAAACGTGAGGCATTAACACCCAAGTTGTGCACAATAGACAACAGCAGGATAATTGGCTCCAGCCCAATCAAAGACACCCTGTATAGTTGGCTCAAACTTCTATACATTCATTCATGATTTTTGAACTTCATTCAACAATTTTGATAGTTATAGTGATATTGATATTCGAGCTGGCCAAAGAGAATCAAAAGCCTAGCCACCATTTTAAAGAATGTGAGATTACCCAATTACTTAACAACATTGTTCCTTGTTAAGTTTCAAGTATCAATATCAAAGAAAGATTCCATTATTATTCTGCCATTATGGCTTTCATACAGCAATGACAATAAAGTAGTGTCAATGGCATATATCTTTAACTTGAATTCTTCAAATCTTTACAGCAATCGACTCAACCGCCGTCTAACGGGAGAAAAAGGAACTACATGTGAGACCATCTGTCTCCAAGGAAATGCTACAACAATAACATAGTTGGACATAATATGTTATTCTAATGTTAACATAGCTGATTAAATGTTTATTCGCAGATAAAACTCATCACAGCACGTTGAAAACGAAGTACTGTATTAAAATTATTTTACGAAAGTATTCTTCGCATTTTTACGGGGTTTCAAGAGACATCAAAATAAACTACACACCCTGTATTAATAGCATTTTGAAAGTTAATCGCTTAGAAGCTTTGGTTAAATCCACATGGGTATCAACAAAAAAAAGTTCCAACGTGAACAAACAAATATCCCTCAGTTTCCATCTAGGATGTACATGGTTTTTCAACATCCGTTCGGAATGGATTTAGCTTGCCACACAACATGAAGTGGAGTTTCAATATTAGCTCAAGAGGCATGCACCAAAGTGGCAGTTATCAAGGAATCAGTTTGTAAACAATAAGCCTTTTGAGTTGTTAAAAGCTACAATCGCCTGCATGAGTCTATAGTCACTTTCGGCAAAACTCAAAACCTTTTCTTTTTGTAATTGTAGCCATGACAAACTTCTACAAGGTTCCCTCAGAAATTTCATTTTGAACTTCCCTGACTTTTCCAGGTTTTAAAAAATTTGCCTGACCAATGACAATGTCAAAAACTGACATATTTTGCAAAATCGACACAAAAGTATTTCGAAAAATTTATACTGATGACAATTTTGAAAATTCGACAATTTTGTATTCAGAAAGTGTTGAAAATTTGTCCTCGGAAAACGTGAGAAATTTTGCTATTTTCTCGGAAAACGTGGACAATTTTTGCAAATTGTATTCGGAAAACATGGAAAACTTTGAAAATTTGTACTCGGAAAATGGGCCCTGAGCTAACCATTTAGAAGCATTAGTTTTGGATCGCAACAGCATGACTACTTTGAATTCCCGTGACTTTTTCAAAATAAGCCATTCTTCCGTGACTTCTACCTGACTTTTCCAGGTTTTCCAGGTCTGGGGGGAACAGATCATCTGGAGAATTTAAGAACAATAATTGCAGTTGTTTTTTTTCGTTTAATGTCGCATCAGCGGCGGATGTAAAGTATTAACGGTGGAACTCGCAATAATTTAGCTCTTTTGGGTCCTAGCTGATGAGGGCAAAGAAATGCTGCCACAATCGCCGACCAAACTATGTTACAAATCCAATTTACACGATGGCAGTGACATATTGCAATTGTTCATGAAGACAACCCGGATACAATCAATGTCTTTATTGTACATGTATATGTAGACATCAAAACTTAAATAGCCTTGCAGCAACTCTCCAATTACACAATCATGAATACAGGTGCACATTAGATATTAAGAAGATGCTAAACCCTTCACTGTAGTGCTATGGAGCACCACTATGGCGCTGGAGCCCTGACACCTGAAAAGCTAAAAATCGGGAAATTACCCCTTAAAATTCTTTACGCGTGAATAACTTTCTAGCCCAAAGATGGATGCCGATTTAACGTCTCAGGTTTATGAAATCATCATTACCCATGGATCCCCGTCAATTAAGCATCCAAGTGCCATTTAGCTGAATTATTTCCAAACTTGCTTATTATTTAAAATAAAAAGCGGGAATGGAACAGTTGTCTGAACTTAAAAAGAAAAGGGGAATCCACGTTCCCACTTTGTGGGGGGAGAGTTACAAACATGAGATGTTTACATAATGAAATAAATTTCCGATTTTTATGCAGGCGCCACCTTAAAACGATACATAAAGAAGGATTTAAAGCGTCGTCGGAAGGAATTTATGGAACGCCACATCATTCCTGGAGCAGAACATTTTGCCAATTATTTTCGTAATCCATAGTGCGAGGCGCCAGCTTTGCTGACATCCGCGGATTACCTGGTTACCAAATTTGCTGCTCATGACTGCGTTTTATGGGGTCCACGACCTCAAACCAGTTGGAAAAATGGCAGCTATAACTCACCGGCGCAGAGGGCGACACCTCATAAAGCGCAAAATGCTGCAGTAAACTAGCGTAAATAGCATTTGAGGACGGAGGCCCCTCCCAAACACATGCGCTATCATGCGCTATCCCAAAAACAAAGCTTTGATGTGAGAGGGCCATCAAATCGGGGTCTGAATTGGCAATCAGAAATCAAGAAAAAAACGTGGTCTGTTTCTATACTGTTTTCTATATGCGAAAAGTGGGTTGATGTTTCCGAATACAGCAATGTACCAGAAACCGAATCCTTGAAAAGAGCTTATATGCCATTTCTGGAACTTGGTCGGAAAGGTGAATACGATGATCTATACCAGACATAAGTTTTCAACTTCCCTGACTTTTCAAGGTTTTTAAACAAATTTCCATGACCAATTACAATGACAAAATTGACATATGTCAATGTTATCCACAATTTTGCAAAATCGACATACGCCAATTTTATCCACAATTTGGATAAAATCGACATATGCCAACTTTATCCACAATTTGGATAAAATCGACATATGCCAACTTTATCCACAATTTGGATAAAATCGACATATGCTAATTTTATCCACAATTTGGATAAAATCGACATATGCTAATTTTATCCACAATTTGGATAAAATCGACATATGCCAACTTTATCCACAATTTTGAAAAGTCGGCAAAGAACAATATTCAATATTTTTCAAAATATACCAGTGACAATTTTGAAATTTTTAAAAATCAACAAAAAAACATTTTGAAAATTTTACGAAATCAGCATGAAAAAAATGGGACAAATGTGCATGTATTCGGAAAATGTAGAAAATTTTGCAAAGTTGTGCTGAAAAAGGTTGGATTGTATATCAGTATAGGGTCTGATCATGCCTATAGTTTTAATTTAGAGGTAGCATTCGGGGTGTAATGTGCTTGCATGTTTGTTCTTCGACTTATCAGACAGACATGTTGCCATACTCCCAATTTTTTGCATTGTTGATATTTGGAAGTCAATGCACATTACATTAAAAGTTAGCACCAAATAATTACTCAATGCAGGTGCCCGTAAGAAATCAAGTTACCCAATGTACAATCTCTGGCAATGTACTTAATTGGAAGTCAATGCACATTACATTAAAAGTTAACACCAAACAATTACTCAAAAGTGGAGACCTCGAACTTAAACTCGAGGTGCGCTCGTTGACAACATGCAAAGATCGTTAAACAGCAAGGTAAATATGAGTGGGTTTGTTTGCTCAATTGTCGTCCTACAAGCCCAAGCCTGGATGAGAACTGAAAAACACTTTGAACAAATGTTGAATGCGATGTAAATAAAAGTTTTCCCCCCAACTATCTTAATTTTAGGTATTGTTCCTGCACCAGAGCATTCTTTGGTGTTGTTAAAAAATCTCTGGAATTTCCAAGGATTTGCAAAATACCCCGATTCTTGACCTATAAAAATGCCCGAAAAGGCTGCAACAAAGTCGAACAGGTATAGAAGGGTTATAGAAGGGTAATGCAGATATTTGTTTTAAACAAGATTTGATAACCTTCGTAAACTTAGGCAAGGCCAAATTTATGGCAAAATCGATATAAGCAAAACCCATCTTTAGTATCGCGCTGCTTAAATCGCACTGAATAGCTCTGCCGGCGGAAGTACTGTATAGGAAAAACAGTTTAGGAAAGGAAGGGTAAATCGTCTGAAAATCCACCGTAAATTCCCAACAGATGTCTGGAGAACCGAAATTTACTTTCAAGTAAACACATTTCTCATCTGAAATGGCTGCTTCAAAGTATACTCGCAACGTCCAGTACGCCATTTGCGTGAATTTTAAGCATAGTTTTCGTCTCTTGCCCGTGCTGCCAGATAGTCTTCCAGCTTTCCTCAAAAAACCTTGGCAGTCGCTAAACGCGGCTCCTAGAATCCAATCAGATTTTTTTTTAATAAACTTATTTTTGGCCGCAATTCTTCACAACCCTCTTTTAATTTAGAAAATCACTCGGATGGAAGCAATCGAGGAGGGTTTAGGAACGTCAAATTATTTCCTAGAATCATTTTACTTGCCAAGTGTGGTGCTGTGCATTTTTTGTACATTGAAAGCGAAATGAGGAATTTGAAGTAATTGGTAATTAAATTTAGTTTTAATTAAGTTGAACTCATTTTCCCCCTCAGACGTTTTAATGATTCGAGGAAGATTAGAATAATGCCAGTCTTGGGAGTTGCCTCAATTAACAATATTTGAGCAAACTGGGGATGAATACTAGTGAATACAACTTTAAATTAATGATGCCAAATATAAAGTGCTACGACCCGTTTGAGTCCTGAATTTTGAATTTTTTTCCAGCTACCAGAAGCACGATGTTTTTTTCATTTACAAGTCTGCGTGGTATTATTGGGTGCATGTAAAGAACGACAGCAGAGGTGAGATAACACCAATATCATTTAGCCCTTCAACATTCCTAACCAAACAAAAATTTGTACGTTTAATATACTAGATAAATGGTAACTACCTCAAGTAGTCTTAAAACCACGCATACAACAAGAATTTTTATAATAAAATTCTCTTAGAAATGCCTCCATAAACCCGCTGACAATCGATGGGTTCCCAGAAGTACAGGAATGCTGTTATTTCAATACAAAATTTCCAATTTCTAACCACTTGTGAAAAATTGCACGTCAATACTGAGCTTACTCGTTGCTGACTTGCTGTGAACAATCGTTGACAGCTAATCGAAAAGTGACTTCCAAAATCGCTTCGTTGAGTCTAACAAAGCAATTTTCAGAAATCCAGAACCATCCACAGATCCAGCAGTCCAATACCATATTGGAGGAATTCTTTCATCAGGCAAATCAGTTCTTCAATCCATACTCAATTCTCTTTGCATTACGAATTCATGTAATGCGCCAACAAAAAGGTTCATACAAAAGCCCAAAAAGAGAGCTGATATTGTTCCAATTTAGTTAGAAGTGTGCAATGCGTTTTACAACATCGGTAATATTTTTCGAAAAGTACTCAATGGGCTTCGAAAAGTACATCCTTTGATATCATGCTGCACTTTCCACTGATTACTCTCCTCGGTTCGCAATAACAAATTTGTATGTTTTCAGATAAAGCCCTTCCGTTTTCCATGAAAAAGTTTACCCAACTGCATGAGTAGTTCGTGATAACATTGCGGTGAGCAAATGTTGGTTTTCAGTTAATCAGACAGTTTTCAAATGAGTGTTCCAGGAAAACGAAAGATGGGTATAAAAAACGGCCTCGAAACGTTGTTTTTCTTCGAGATGTCACCAGAAAGGTTTCCAAACAGAAATCCTCCATTTGTGAGAGAGTTCAAGATCTTGGAGGCAGGTGTCATTTGTCATCGAAGATTTAAAAAAAAGGCCAGTTTCAGGCAGTTTCCAGTAGAATGGAGAAGCAAAACTCCGTAAAACCAGAAAATAAATTGCAGACCATGCACGAAGGGAAAGGGAGACAACGTAGAATTAAGAATACGATGAGTTTAGGCGCTTGGGTGCATTGATGGATGAAAGAGCGATGGCTGGAAATCCATCCAGGACTTAGCGCAAAAAAAAAAATGAAAACTGACAACTGGACAAACGAAAAGCGACAATGGCAAATGGAGAGTGAGCGTTTCTCAGAAACCAGAAAACACTCCTTGAGGGATCCGTGCAAACAAGGCTAGAAAACAAATGCTCCTCGATTGAACAAAGTGTCCAAAACATTACCACGTCAATAAATTCTCCCTGGGGAGGAATTTGATCTTCAGGGTGTACTCCAATCGGATTAGGCAATGAAAATGTTCATATGCATCATATATTTGGCTTTTTATTCGCGGTGTCTCGAGCCTCTCATAATACTGTCTAAAAGCTTCGTTCTTTGGCGCATGACATAAAGTTACCAACTTGACAGTTTGGAGCAATAACTTGCCATTTTTAAATGCTTCGCGTATTATACGGTATACGAAATATCACAAGCACTGCATCGATGCTACGCATCACATTACTCAATGATTTTATTGAAAAAAAAATGAGGTTTAAATGAAATGTATGACTGCACAAGCATTTCATTTCAAGTATTGTATGAAATTTCTTTTAAAATGTCTTTTCCAGGCTTTTAAACTAATTAATTCTCCCTGACCAGCGATTTTGCAAATCGTGCTTTGCCTTTATTTTTGTAAAAATACGGCATTCTTATGTGTTTTTTGAAAAATTTCAAAATTAACGAAGGAAAATTTTGAAAAATTAGCATGGACATTTTTTTGGAAAAGTTGTCCTCAGAATCTGTTGAAAATTATTCAAATTTGTCCTCGGAAACAGTTGAAAATTTTGAAATTTTGTACTAAATTTTTTTTAAAAAAGTTTGCAAATGGGTTCTGAACTAACCACATAGAAGCATTAATTTTAGATTGTGACAAAATAAATACATTGCATTCCCCTGACTTTTTCAAAATAAGTCATTCTTCTTTGACATTTCCCTGACTTCCATGCAGCCATTTTCAAGTTCCCTGGCTTTTCCATGTCTGTGGGGAACATGCATTAACTATTCCGAATTCCATTCCAATGGCACACTGCACATTAAGCCAAACCTTGACGAATTTCAGTCGAAGAATTTCTCATCAGGATGTCACCAACAAATTCTAATTCAAATTTGAAATCTAATTTGGTTTTCTGCATTCGTAAAGCCCGCGGATACTGCGTGCATAAATAAATCATTGTCTTCAGTATATTCAGAATGCGCTGTAAATTATCAGCTGCATGTCCTATTGCGTCTTCAATCATTTTAGACGAGCTCTGGATAATTTACAGTCATCACTTTTGATCAAGTCTTGTGCAATCCCATATCGATCCAAAAAAGCATTTAACTTAATAACACGGTAGTCAAACATTGACAGTCCACCCTGCACTCGCAAGTAGCACGGTCAGGTCATCAACTCCCTTGAATCCTTGCAGTCCATATAGGTTACTTAATAGTATTGTCACTTTACGGGAGGAGTGGGGGGGTCTCGGGGCACACTTTTATACCGTGATTTAAGTGTGGTACTTAAGTGATAATTGCTCCATCTTTTATTATATGTATCAGCAATACACCGGTCTTCTGTGGAAAAGCACTACTGCCCAGGCCGACAAATGGAGCGAGTATCGAGAAATGACATTAAAACTCCATAACTACAGATTTCAACGAATTTCACGACCCTCCTCCAGAGATTCTGCTCATTCTGGAGAATTATGGTTATTACGGACCGTATGAAATAACGCGTGGCTACCTTATATACGCAGAAATCTCAAATGGAGTTGGAGATTCGCAGTGTTGTATAGCAGCCGCTGCTGCAGGCATAAATCCTCCGGAACAGCCTCTGATGGTTAATGGAATGGCAGAAATAATGGACCGAGTTAAGCAATTCTACGGAAATCCAAGCTCGGCTTTTCTACGCCGGCAAACTTCTGCGAAAATCCACCAAGAAAATAATGGGCTCATTTCGAGTTATGCTAATTTTGGATTTATAGTTTTTGAGGAAATGCATTTGTGAGGCTTATAAACTGGCATGAACTTGCTTCTAAAAGGTACAAGTTTCAAGAAGACGAGTTCAGCCTGTCATGATCAGGCCATCAAATGTTATAAAACTTGAAACTGTTCTCAGGATAACCGCGAGCAAATCACGTCATTCTGGCTTTTGATAATCGAGAGAAATGTTCCTTATAAAATCCAGAGAAATAGCAAATTCAGCAATCGCTATTTTTTAACACACGAATGATTCTGCTGATGAGCAGAAGAAATGGATTGACGCATCACGCCCTCTATTCAGTATAGAAATGATTTGCCTTTGGCAAGACATCATTCATCCATTAAGAAATGTATTCAGAAGAAAACTTCAAATTTTTTGCTGATGTTAGGCGGGAATCGAAGTATGAAATGGTATTTCTGGCGTCAAAATATCACACAAAACATGCATCATTTCAATTGAAGTATTCGCCTGAAATGTCATGGAAATGATAATGTTGTATGTAATACTGGATGTGCTTCTTCCACTTGCTGGAAAGTCATTGCTCATACTGCAATGATAGCATGCAATTATATTTATTCCAAAAATTTATCCAAAAACTTCTTGGAGAAGAAGAATCTACTGGTATACACATGTATTTTAGAATGCATTTAACACAAGGCATTGCTCATACTGCAATGATTACACAAAACATGCATCATTCCAATTGAAGTATTAGGCTGAAATGTCATGGAATACTGTATTGTATGTAATACTGATGGAAAGTCATTGCTCATACTGCAATGATGTACTACAAAAACTTCTTAGCAAAGTTTAAAAACATTCAGTCAACAATTATATTTCAAATTGGATATTGGTGGACAGTCATATTCAGTGTGTTATTTCCATCGCATTGTTTCCAATTTAGATTCCCAACACGCCGTTAAAACGGCATCGGTCCATTCATTGTGCGAATCGGTATTGTTTCCCGAAAACGTGGAAGGATTGCATGCCGTTGCCATGCCAACCGCATCATCTTCGCAGCATCCGTTGCCACGGCAACGTCCCTGGACTTTTATCTCTTTCGCGGATACCCTTTGCTTTCCCATCATTAACTTGAGTAGCATAATCATGGACACGGACTGAATTAAAACTAACGATTCTCACACACGTCGAAAACCGCGCTTCAGAAGTAATTTAAACAAAGCCCCGAAGCAATGGCGCCGAAACAATTCTGATCTCGTTAACGGAATAGAGATTTATATCGATATAACAGAAAAGGGTAAGCGAATAAAAATAGCTCCGCACGAATTTACGGTATAGGTAACGGCGCAATAATGAGCCTTGGAAATGAATAATCAATAAATCTACATCACGAACCTGTTATTCCTGAAATACGCATCTACTGTATTTTTCTTCAGGTCCTTCTGGATGGACTCAAACTTAGGAGATCTGAGTACAAGCATTATATAAATAGATTGCGGTCGAAGCGCCGCTACCGGTTATGCGATTGAAGTTGTCAAAACCACAGCTATGTGAGCAACAGCCTCAAAATCTGCTCTTTGGAAATGATGCTACAGCTAAAAGTGCTTCGATATTCCTGATGAATACTTCAACGACAACGATATCTTGGAAGAAAATTGAAATGGATCGTTTTTGAGAATCCAGAATCTAAGGATATCTATCACTGAATATTTGATAAATCAACATTTTGGCTCTGATGTATATAAACCGTCGAATCCGGAATAAGAAGAAAAAATAATGTTCCTGCAAGATTGCCAGCTTCATTACATGGAAGATATCATTTTTCTGCTTTTTTGGCTTCATCCCAAACGATGCTAAAATGATAGCCTCGAGTATAAAAATCCCAAGAACAGAATTTTATGCCGCAATAAATTGAATAAATGACGAAGTGACAACAAAACGCTGCGTTATTTGCAAGAGAATATACGCTGCAGTGCAGACTCATGGTCAGTTCCAGAATTGCCTGTTGAGATGTTGATCAAATTATTACCGATTAAAGATAACGGTCCGTTACCCTGCACTGCATCTACGGTCCGGACACACATAAGAGGGTGTCCTACAATTGTATAGTGCTACATTTTCTATGGGTACAGTCTAGTGGTGCATTTTCTATGGGTACACAGTAAAAAAAAAAATCCGTAAAATCTACGGAAAAGTACTGGCAGCAGAGATAACGGCAGCCGTTCCGTAAAATTTTAAAAGTACCGTAAAA
>JAQGAO010000425.1:0-35380 GCA_034697705.1 Ommatoiulus sabulosus | reverse complement strand
TTTGTATACCTCCTTCAACAGGGTTTCCAAAGTTCCTTTAAATGTTGTGAAAAGGGTTTTCCCGAGCTCTTTGAAATACTGTGAAAAGGTCTTCCCAAAGTTATTTGAAATTCTGTGAAAACTGTTTCCAAAGTTCTTTGAAATTCTTTAAAAAGGGTTTGTCCAAGTTCTTTGAAATACTTTGAAAACATTTTCACCAAATTCTTTGAAAGTGTTTCCAATGTTCTTTGAAATTCTGCGAAAAGGGTTTCCCCAAGTTCTTTGAAATTCTATGACAATTTAAGGGTTTACCAAGTGCTTTGAAATTCTTCGAAAAGGTTTCCAAAATTTCTGTAATATTCTGCAAAAAGAGTTTCCAAAGTTATTTCAAATTCTGTGAAAACAAGATTCCATATAGTTCTTTGAAATTATATGAAAAGGGTTTCACAAGTTCTTTGTGACATTGAAAAGGGTTTCCAAAGTTCTTTGAAATTAAGGGTTTCCCAAGTTCTTTGACATTCTATGAAAAGGGTGAAAAATGCTTATACCAAAGTATGTCTCGAACAGAAAGTACAGTATCTCAATATGAAAAATGCATCACATGACCAACACGAGAAATTTATATGAATACCCTGTACGAAATTTAACGAGTAGTTAACAGCGAACTAAAAACATTTCGAAACTTGTTTCCCCAAGGAAATCATATTCACTGGAAAAATCAAAATTCAAAATCAGTATCACTGTTATTATTAAACAGTGTATAAAATACACAGTATGTATTTTAAAATTCATTTCGGGATGAACAACGTCAGACTATATATTGAGTCATGACCTTGACAACTAGTGCATCATTGACGTTCAAAAGCTCGCGTGTTAAAGGTGCATTAATGTAGCAATGTCCGTTAAACCAAATCGGCCAATTTATATTCCGATGAGAAGGACACGAACTTATTAGTATGCGACAAGTCGTTATAAGCGAGATAAAATTTACGACGTTATTACAGTAGCCAGTTAGAAACAAATTAACATGACAGTAATCAAACGTTTATAACGTATACACTTGATATTGTAACAATAGAATTCTATATGCAAAAAAGAATCTATAAAAGCATATACATGTATACGTGTATATATATACAGTATATCACCAAACATTTTAAACATATATAAAAAAATTCTAACCTATACTGTACATGCATGGTATAGATAAAACAATACAAATACAGTCGAACCTCGTTAAGACGAATCTCAAGGGACGCGGAAATTTGTTCGTTTAAAATGTACAGTTCGTATTATCAGAAGTCAGACAAAACACGATTTCAACAATAAGATGTAAAGTTTCATTGAAGTTCGGATAAAACCCTGCGGGTGTAGAATGCTTACTTTCGACGTGCTTCTTTCAGCTTCTTTCGTGCTTGTTTTCAGCTTCTTGTTTCCAGCTTTGGGGCGCACAATGAACGCTGATATCAGCATCATGGTCCGTGTGCTTGGTGGCGCCACTGCACGCGTTATCTTATATATAGGTGAAACATTCCGCGTAAAACCTTGCACATGCGCATTAGCATCGCACGATGAGCGACAGGGCACATTTTTATGGTATACATAGGCGTTACACATGTATAATCGTGTATACATGTATGTGCATGGCTACACTTTTGACTTCCCACTCTGTGTCTTAAAAACCTGCTTTCGAATTTCCAAAAATAATGTTACAAACATTCTTGAAAGCTTATAGGCGGTTCTTGTAAGCTCAGCCTGGCTCGGCTAAGCTTTCTTGGTGTGCGCCCTCATTTAAAAAGCATGCCGCATTCTTATCTCCTTCGGTGGCGCTAGTGTACGCCGAGTAGTAAGCGCCTGCAATAAGCATTCTTTGTGCTCGCACCCAACCACTTTAAAGCGCACCATCAACTAGAAACAAGTTTCGTGCGACTCAACTTATCTAACGAGGATAACACGGATGAGAAGCGCGTACATCAGATCGGTAAAGATGCTAACTTTCTCGGCTGTCAAAAGCTTCAGTCCGAGTGTCCCTGATCTAACGAGGGAAAGATTTCGCAAATTTTCAATTTGAACCAACTTTTCGGGTGAGTACGTCACACGCGCGTTAAACGGGTCTCCCCCTTCCGCCCACCTTTGCCGAAAAGTGTGATTAAAATGGATCATCCACTCACCGAATCCGTTTTGGTCGGCTCGAAGGTGTCGTCGAAATCGGACACGGCCAAAGGATTGAAATGCGCGTTCACGATGAAACATTCACCTGGTGAGAAGAAAAGCAATTAAGTCAACAACAACAACAACAACAACATTCGTTTTCGAGCAACCGGCCAAAAGAGCGTGCTCGATGGTGGTGGCGCTATTTCTCGCCAAATGTAGAATAATGAACATTTTAATATCGGTAACTAGCAAATTCTTCAAGTTCGTACCGCCATGAAGTTGTTTCGAGAAGGTTTATGGTCATTCAGAACATCAGCGCTCGTTCGCAGTTCGCAAGAGCTGGAGACGAGGTACTTGTTCTGAGATAAAAGGGTACTCATACAGAAGCTTTTACGGATGACACTTTCGGTCGTCGTGAAGTTCAGTGTGCACAAGGAATGCATTTCATAGGCTCACAAACATGGGTAACCTCGAGTGAAGTATTTGAAACCAATGAACGTGTCGATTTTGCACTCATGACCACAGTACACGAAAAGACCAGTAGTAGTTCCGCGTCGGCACCTTTGATGTTCAAACGTCAAAACGAGTGAAGCGTGCCACACGATAATGTATGATTGAGTGAACGAAAAAAAAAGAACTTGTTTACTCAAGTGAGTAAGTGAACTACGTCGTTCACTCCAGCTCACTTAAATTCGGTTCAAACTCACTTCAAACTAGTGAACGATGAATCAGTTCACCTTTGGTGAGTGAAGTAGGAGCGAGTAACTCACTTAAGTGAACGACTTCACTAATAATCATTATTCCTATGCGGCGATGTGAGCTCATGAAAAGTGGGCGGAGTTAGCATGCTGATCTTTCAAATACTGTGCTCATGACTTTCCGACTGCCAAAATTGCCATTCGTAAAGCTTCTGTCGGAGTACCCCTATTGAACAAAACCTTTTGGTAGAAACCCATGTAGCGGTTATTCGTATGTAATTTTGAAATTCTTAATCATTTTTTTTTCTTTTTTTTGGGGGGGGGGGGTGTAAGGGGGATGAAGATTTGGGCTACCAATCATTTTAATAAAGCGTTCCACAACCATCCCTCATCTCGGCGAAAAAGAGTACGTTTTACAAAATTGCCAATCCAAGCACGAGCGGCACGCTACTTTTGTCTTCGATCGCAAACTTCAAAGATGCCCGTGGGGTAAAAATGTCACGGGCGAGCGAAAAAGGAGGAGGGGAGGGGGGGATAAAAGACATTGGCGAAAGGGGGAGAAAGAGGCTGCGTAGACGAACGAAGATTCAAA
Source organism: Ommatoiulus sabulosus (assembly GCA_034697705.1). Classification (NCBI taxonomy): domain Eukaryota; kingdom Metazoa; phylum Arthropoda; class Diplopoda; order Julida; family Julidae; genus Ommatoiulus; species Ommatoiulus sabulosus. The sequence continues at coordinate 31,957 of JAQGAO010000425.1, read as the reverse complement.
GTGAGGGAGAGGAGAGTAAAAAAAAAAGAAGGGTGAAAGCAAGGAAGTGGCCGACTTTTTCAAGCACGGTCACTTGGAAGTGCTTCTCCTAGGCCATAGTCAAAAAGATGGCGACGCCGAAAGGAGCGTCATTCGATACGTCTCGCAGCCAGAAACAAGCGCCAATTCAGAAGAGCAGCTCCTCATAGACGAGTCCTACTAAGTGAAACATTGGTTTTTGCCGAAGCAAACTTCTGTCCACACGTGCTTCATCGGTTTAACGCGTTTAAAAAACACTTCAACTTCAAAGTTTTGGATTCGAACAACAATTTGTTGCGGTCCCAATTTGCACTCACTCGGAGCGTTTATCAAGAGCTGCTTAAAAAGAATGGACATGCGACGAAAATAACCCGAAGTTGGGGGGAGCGCATGCGAGTTAGACGAAATTTTGGCATTCTCTCGTTAGAAGAGTTTTTAAAAAGAGTGAACGAAATTTTTGTAAAAAAAAATCACCTTCTGGACAGTCTTTTTTTCGATACAGTCCCACTGCAAGGAAAATAAAGCGGCTTCAGCATTTCTAGTTTTTAGATAACACAGGGTGGTTCGTATAAATCAAATTTCAACACTTCTTTTTCCTGTATTTTTTTACAATCATTGCGCATTCGGAGGGTACTCGCGCGTTGGCGATAAACTTCCAGATTTTAGCTGGTTCAGCACGATGTACCAGTTTACGCCCAATGTATTTTAAGTTTGTTTCTAACCAATGCATCAGTATCTAAACTAAACTAATGCATATGGCAATAGAACAAACATTCTGGATGGTAACAACTTCTGGGAGATACGCTTATATCTGCGCGTAGAATTTCTACGTGCAATGATTCGTTCCGCTTACAGCTGTCACCTCCGAGGAATAATTATTTCTACATTTTCTCAATAAAAAAAAAAAAAAAAAAGTTTTCTTAAGACTGTAAACGAAACGAATTCATTTGCCAAAAATGAGGTATTCTGCGTTTTACCATGACAGGGATTCGTTTAGGTCATTGCAATTCAATCCATGCTCTTTTAGTTGATTAACACACGGGGAAAGTTATACCTGGAAACTTGGCAATTTTAGGCGTTTCCGAAAAGTCAAGCGCATATTTCTGAGCATTTTACTAACCGTGGCTTTTAAAAAGAAAAATTTCAAACTGAAACTTGTTAGACGTCATTAATGTTTTCATAATTGACAAACTAAAACATTTCATTCTTCGTATTTCACATTCTAAACAACAGAACTTTTTGAACATGCCGTATTTCCAGATATAACTTTCCTCGTGTATGGAAATTGTTTGCAAAGTTTTGTTTCCAGATACAACCGGCAACAGAAAGCTCCACCGTTTCTTCCACCTACGTTCTCACTTGAGGAAAGAGTAACTTTCTTTTATCGATCGGTTGCCAATTGTTTCCGGAAACGTGAAACTTGCGTAAACAATGTAGGTGGCAATTTATGTAAAAAAAATCATCACGTAAACAACTGGCAGGAAATAGCATCAAAAAGTTTCTCTACGTCTCCTCCAGTGTGGACGTAGCTTTACATCCGTGAATTTATCCAAAATCTCATTCGTCCGACGCTGTCACGTTGTCAATGTTACGTGACATCGTGGGCACCCTGTATTTCTGCTAAGTGCTAAACTAGGCTATACCGTGCACTTATAAAAGTATCAAATGTAAGCGCAAAGCTGGGGGGGAAAAAAAATACGCGGAACGTACGAAGATTAAAGAAACTTGTGCAAAGTTAAGTTACGACGAACTTCTACGGCACCCTCGTTCGTTGACAGCCGCAGTTCCGCACATCGCATCGCACGGAGGTAGGCAATGAGTTCCCCCAACCAACATCCTACGGACGAATGAATGAAGCAGGCGCCAACTTACAAGATTTGCTTTGCGTCTTTCCCATGGCCGAGCTGCAAAACTGCGATTTTCGGCCAGCTTCCCCGAACTTAGATGGGTTTCCTCATGAGTATGTGCGTGTAATCCAAAAAAATGAGAAATGCGCGCTCACGTGAGGCCACAATTCAAAAACTATTCCGACAAGAGCGGGGCAGAAATTCCCAAAGAACGAGGCACGACTATCCATACGTGCGCGCCAACAACCGGGCGATTCGACAATGGCAATCTCGCGAGCGGCCACCACGCTTCGTGGGGCGGGGACGGCGGCGGCCATCTTGGAAAAGGCGGAGTCAACGACGGCTATTGGTCGGCAAAGCCTAGGCCACGCCTCAAGAGGGCGCGCGCGGGGAGAGTTCACTGCCTCGCCGAAGGATAGAACGGCTGACGTGGAAATTACACCAGAGGTGCGAGCAGAAGAAAAGAAAAAAAAAAACTTTAGAAAAAATTACAAGAATGAAAAACGTAGTAAAAATATGCGAGGAAAAATAATACGAAAGGAACTGAAAATTACTTCTGCCTTTAGAAAAAGGCGCTTTTGAAAACGCGATAAAAGTAAACTATCCGGCGCCCGTTTAGATGCTCGAAAATTACGCTAAGGAGACGAGAGAGGCTAGAGGGAGCCACCAGAACGCATTCAAAAATGGCTAAAAAGCCCTGCCACGATAAAACCGCATCTTGAATTCTTTTAAGTCCAACTTGGAATCTGTTTCAGACGATAGGGTGCGAGCACAAAGAATGCTTACTTTCGACGTGCTTCTTCCAGCTTCTTTCGTGCTGGTTTTCAGCTTTGGGGCGCACAATGAACGCTGGTGATGGTCCGTGTGCTTGGTGGCACCACTGCATGCGTTGTGCTAGGTGAAACATCCCGCGTAAAACCTTGCACATGCGCATTAGCATCTCATGATGAGCGCAGGACACGTTTTTACGGTACATAGGCGACAGTATACAATCGTGATATGTACATGTACATGGCTGCACTTTTGACCAAGTTGTTTTGACAGTGTGTGCCACTCTGTGTCTTAAAAATCTGCTTTCGGATTTCCAAAAAAGAACGTTAAAAACATTGATGAAAGCTTATGAGCGCTTCCTGTAAGCTCAGCCTGGCTCGGCTAAGCGTTCTTTGTGCGCGCCCTCATTTAATAAGTATGCCGCATTCTCATCCCGCTTGGCGGCGCCAGTGTACGCCGAGTGGCAAGCGCCTGCAATAAGCATTCTTTGTGCTCGCACCCATAAAAGCGAGGAAATATTTGGGTTCGAACTTCTCGAAGAAATGCGAAGACGCTTTCGGGGTTTAACGTAAACAAAATTAGAAAAACTAGCTAGAGAACCGTTTTCTAGAAAACGCTTAAAAACTTATACGTCTTTCAATGGAAAATGCCGCTAAGGCGGTGGGAGAGAGGGTTCAATTTACAACTGCGAAAGCCTAGGGTGGGTCTCCAAGCATGTGGTAAGACTTTACAGGGAGCCTGAATGGGTAAAAGATGGCGGCGGCCGAGAGTCACGAAACCGCAAAAAGTGTGCCGGTCGGCGCATGACAAAGTTTAACGTAGTCGGGCTAAAAGTCGCGTCTTTTTGTCAATTAGCGATTAGCGCTTAATGGATTTCCTGTTGCGCTCGGGATGCGCGACAGTTTGGCACGGGCATGCCAAAAAAAAAAAAAAAAACACGCTAATGGCCAATTTTCCTTTTTCTCCTTTTACCTTCTTCAGCAAAATCATTTTTCACGTTCGTGTAAATTTCGAAATGGCTGCGAGTGAAATGTTATAGGTTAGTGTCCGCCGAAGCCCAACTCTGAAAATTGGCCGCAAAAAAAAGTAATTACCATCTCTAAAGATATAATTAAATCTTAATAATGGCACGCCATTAAAATGGGGATGCCGGCGGGAAGAGGAGTTTACTCCCCGCGCTCACCTCCGTCGTCCTCTTTTCAAAACAGTTGGGCTTTTTTTTTGCCACCCTGGGCCATGCTTTTCTTAAGTTTCTAAAAAGCAGTAATTACAGTTTTGCCTCGCAAATTTAAAACGCGCCAGTTTTAACCCTTTCGAGTGCGCGCAATTTCCTCTCAAGACAAACTCGGTGTGTTTCTTTCGTTGCGCTTTCAAAAAGGTAAGAAGAAATGATGCTGGCGAATCAAAAGAATTTTTTTTTTTTTTTTAAAGAAAATGAGTTAGCGTTAATGTTGGAAGAGAGAGAAAAAAAGTAATTAAAACGCGCCATTTCGAGACTTTCAAAATTATCCGAAGATTAAAACGCGAGTAACAAAAAATTGCGATCGAGATGAAAAAATTCAATCTCCGTATCCTCGAGAAGATACAGAATCTGGCGTCTATAAGTCGATGTTTTCAAGGATGACAAACGAACGGTCATTTAATTACGATTTTGGATCGGGTAAAGACAAGTTGGCTATACCGTGTGTGCTAAAGTCGGGTACACTATCACCAAACCAAAACTAAATACTCCAAACTTGAAAATTTTCTGGTTTGTGGGAACGCGAAATAAAATGGCGAAGCAAACATGTTTTTGCCAAACTAAACACTAGAAAATCAGGTTGGCGAACTAAGCTTGACGTTCCCGTCGAGTGTCGGTGAGATGAAAGGGAAACGGCCACCATTTTTGGCGGTGGCGCTGCCATCAACGCTTCGTCTGCACGATATCGATGATACTGCAGATGTTACAAGAAGCGCTTCTAAGCTTTCAGGAATGTTTGTAAACATTCTTTCTTGAAAATCTGAAAGCAGGTTTGTAAGACACCGAGTGGCACACAGATCGCTATTGGTCAAAAGTGTAGCCGTGCCGCCTATGTACCGTAAAAACGTGTCCTGCGCTCATCATAAGATGCTAATGCGCATGTGCAAGGTTTCACGCGGAATGGTTCACCTAGCAGTGACAACGCATGCAGTGGCGCCACCAAACACACTGACCATGACGCTGATAACAGCGTTCATCGTGCGCCCCAAAGCAGAAAACAAGAAGCTGAAAGAAGCGCGTCGAAAGTAAGCCTTCTTTGTGCTCGCCCCCAAACAAGACAGCAGTGATGAAACATTGCCTATACGTGCACGTCTCCCTGGCAGCCATCTTTGTGTCCCGAGGACCGGAAGTGCGGCGCTATGGACACAAACGAAGAAGGCTGGCAAAAATGGCGGCTGCGAGGGTCATCCGTGAAAAATCGCCAAAAAATAATGGTGGGTTCCTCGGGACGTTAAATGCACGTTCCGAGCATCGTAATTACGAGTGCGGAGTCATTTTTTGTCGAGCAATCGTAATAATAATCATAATGATATCGAAGTAGAAATAAAAGCCAGCATCTGCCATTGTGCGACGCTCGTAAAAGCAGCAACGGCGCAACCCCGCGTGGAAGAAAAATATAGAAAGAAAAAAAAAATGCAATGCGGGGTGGGGGAGTGAGGGTGAAGGGGGAGAAGCTCCCTACAAAAAGCGGCACCAACAAAACACAAACGGGGCGCCCGCTCGCTCGTGGGCGAATCCTGTTCGGTGCAAACCCTCCTGAAATTTTCAACCTACCCCCGACCTCCCCTTTTTTTCCTCGTCCCCCTAGATGACTTTTTTCTCTCCGAAAAACAAGTAGATTCTTTTGAAGTACGCCGCCTAACAAATATCTGGGCTTTTCATTCGAGCGAGCGTTGCCGAGGAAAAGCAACGCTAAAAAGGATGAAAAGGCGAGGGGTAGGGGGGTAGGGGGAATTAGAACGAAATGAAAGGAAAAACGGAGCGACCCAAGGCGACCACGTCTCATTCAACCGACTTTTCGATTGACCTCAGTCAAGCGCATGGATGGCCTACTGTCCGACAGGCGAACAAGACAGTGAACAAATTAACCTCCGAAAATAGTTAGGAATATCGAGCTACTTCATGGGGAAATCATTCTGCAGAACCCCTGCTTCCAATCCGCTGCTGATTGTAGGTGGCGCTTTCTAGCCATTCAAAATAGCTCCCGATTGAATGTAAATGTTAGAGCACCCTAATTGGCGGAAAGCTTTAAAACTGTGTCGTGCTTAGAAGGTCAATCTGAAAATTATCACAAAACTATATCGCAGATAGCTATTACAAAATAAACCCTGTCGTTTTCGTTTTTATTTTGCAACACAATTTTTTTTTTAAATTTTAAAAATGCCAGACTTAGAACCTTGTACGAGTGAGTTTGGATTTAATAAAAATGACGTATCTTGCTTAGATGGCAATTAAAAAAAAATCCTGGTAGTTTGATAAGACGAATTTGATACGCAATAACATCAATCTGGAAGTTATAATTCTTCATTAAAACGATGGTAAACACTTCGGGTATAGAGCTTTGCGATCTGTTTAGTCAGACTTTCTAGGACCTGTTCCTTTACTTTCAGCAAACGTATAAAAACAAAATAAACAAAACGGTTACATCAAATGACTTGGAACTTTTTTTGATGGTTTTAGGATTTTATATACCGCCTAAAATATCGTACAGCCATTCAAAATACATGTAGTTCCCGATTGAATGTAAATGTTAGCGCACCCTAATTGGCGGAAAGCTTTAAAACTGCTTAAAGTGTGTCGGGTACACACTAGCCACCAAACCAAAACTAAAAACCACAAATCCGGAACTTTCAACGTGAACTAGATTCTATTGACAAAATTTAAAGGACGACAGAGGAAACTCGATAGATATGAAATGCTGTCGTCTGCAGTATCGTCAATATCGTGCAGACGAAACGTTGATAGCAGCGCCACCGCCAAAAGTTTGGCTATTTCCCTTTCATCTCACCGACACTAGTGATAAACTTAGTTTGCAAACTTGATTTACTAGTTTTTAGTTTGGCAAAAACAGTTTGCTACGCCATTTTTGTTGTTGCCACAAACCAGAAAAGTTTCATGTTTCGAGTTTTTTGGTTTTGGTTTGGTGATAGTGTGTACCCGGCTTTAAATTAAATAGATTATACACAGACAGTAACCTTTCAGAAATCACATCTCAAAATCGTAAAATTGAGATACATGTAAAAACTATCTTGGTACCCCATCATTATATTATCAGTGGGAATGTGTAAGAACACGAGCATTCTTACCTCCTAATTTTAAATAATACGGTGCTTAGACATATTTCGTGATAAACTATAGTGTAGGAATTTTAACCTGAATTACTTCGATCTCTAGGATGCTTATGTGTATAATGTGCATGTACTATTGTTAAAAGTCTGCAATTTTTTTTTTCAGTAATATTTTTAATATACTGAAAATAAATCGCAAATATGGATTGTACTTGGTAAAAATGAGATTTGAATAAGAATGAATGAGAATAAAAGAACGGGTCTAGCAAACTCAAAAAGATATATTATTACTAATACCCTAATACCAATTAACTTATCAGCATTAACGTTACGGGAACAGGAAAATCAGAACTCCAGTACATGTACTGCAATGCACTGCACTCGCGATTGTAAAATCACCTAGCATACATGTACGTGTAAAGTACGTATATACGCGGTATAAAGCGCAAGATTGCGATTGAAGTGTCAAACTTATGTCAACAGTAATCCAAACTCGAGCTCCACATTTCTAACAATTCGATGAAGTCATTAGTAAATTACGTTATCTCTTATTTGTTACATAATAAAATATAAATATGACAAGTTGGCAGTGTCATAAAAAGGGGTATGTTAAAAACAACACACGTAGGGCCCGACGTGTTTTGCGACTCATCGATCATATCAAAACATAAGCCTACAATAACAAATATGGCACAATTTAAACATACCTTTTTTTCCAGGATACTAACAGATTTCCAAATTCGCATCACTGATCTTAAAGCCTCACCGAAACACTATTTAAGCTCACTTTTTATATAATTAATAAAAATTGGATAAAGCGTAAAAAATACCACGATCACCGAATCGAACGAGACTTCGAACCTTCTGACATTTCTCAGGTGGCGCCACCTGATATTATAAAAGCTCAACGCGATGGATTTGAAACGCGCCAGGGTGGAATACTCTGCCCATTGGCTTATTATCGAACCTATGCTTGGAAGGCGTTAACCATCAACTCCAAATAGTTTGTCTGGCAATATACGATACAAGCTAAACAAAAATTTGGAGTAAAGATGGAAAATATCTAATAAAATTTATATTTATATACCAATATTTAATGAAATGAACGATAAAACGATGCTCATCGAAATTAAAAAACTGCTTTATCTTGCCATTGTATAAAAAGTGATGCACAAAAATTGAACAAATAACAGGAATAATGCAAGTCATAAATCGAATAATTTCATCAAATATATATTTTCATCATATAATACTATGGGATTATTACTGAATCACTATAATAGCTATAAATTATTTATTTCTGGAACGAGTTTACCTATTAATGAATAATGGCATAACTTATGCAGCAATTCCTTCACATTTAAAGCACATTAAATGGATTTTCATTCTGCGCTGAAAAACATTCAACTGATCTTCCAAAGTCCTATTAAAAGATAAAAATATAATTACAATTCAGATCGTCTATAGCCTTAATTGGCGATTTTCAAGTCAATACCAGTGATGGGAAAAATTATCAAGAATTCGGTTTAGTAGGAAAATTATGTTGCCAACCCACCTGGTTAACTTAAAAAAAAATTAAATTCTCCCTTTTATTTTTTATACAAAAATAAATAAATTTGGCAAGAATCCAAAATTGAATACTCAACATTACAAAAATTCAATGTAAATATATTGCGTTCAATTTTGGATTCTTGTAAGGTTAATTTTTTTTAAGATTTAAAGAGAATTCAAAATTTTAAAACTACTAGTAAACCTTTGAAACTAGTAAACCTTTGAAAAATAACCCTTCCTTAAAATGAAAATTTGTTCTAGAAATTTTACAACTGCATCCATACTTATTGTCTTCAGCACTATTAATAGGTGTTAAACTATCCAAGGCTTCTTTGAGAGAGCTTCTGTAGGCATAAGGAAAAAATAAATCTAGCAATTTATATACATTTGCAGCAGCAGGCACATTGAAAAATCAAACTTACTTTGAAGATTTGGTTAGGTAATCACCAAATGCTAAATGCAATGCCCTTAGGTCAGCACGAGCCTAAATTCAAGAAAACAACAGATTTTATCAACAAGAATGATTTTTGCTTAAAAATAAACTCTCATAAAATATTAATCCTACCTGTAAATTTCCAGACAAGCTGTATTTTGTAATGCAAGAGAAAAGTCGTGAAATTTCCTCGCACACCGATTCAATCATTTTGCACATTGCTCTCGGCACTACAGATGGTGCAATACTGTAAATCTATATTGAAAAAAACTGTGAATTTTTCGTTACAAGTTTTTAAAATTTGTTTGAAAAAAAAATTGTTACATAGTTAGAGGATTTTTGCTAGTTCAGCATACAGTGCAGTAAGTTCTCAATGTATAAATGTGATAAATGCCAGAAAGCTATAAAATCTTACTTAAAAAAAACAATCCACATTTCAAATTTAAGGTCAAATTTTTGCCAGTGGATGGAAAGGATAACTTGAAAGTTCAAAACTGAAAGGGTTACAATTTCAGCACGAAAATACACTTACCTCACAATGCACAGTAATGATTGATACCAAAATTTCTTTAATATATGACCGAATGCCAAACAAGCGGGGACAAGTAGCCCAGTCAAAGTGACCTGCATACATTCGTTGCTCTATGACACCAATAATAGGATCGCATTTGAGGTCAATGTAAGTATTGAACAGGAAACTATCCAGCTCATTGTATTTTTGAACTGCTTCCTACAAGGTAAAAGCAAAGGAAGTAATACATTTTATTGAAAATAATTTCTCAGGGACAGTCCAAAACAAAGAGCATAACTCACGATAGCAACACTATCTGCCTTAGGGAATCCATGCTTTGCGAAACTATCCATCAGCCTAGGTAGAACATGGTCTTTAGTAAAGTTACAATTTCCAAGAATGACCAAAAGCAGTTTTTCCTGAAAAAATTTAATTATGATTTTTTGACGTCTCAATTATGAACATATCAAACTTCAACAACAACTATTGCATAACGGTGCTTATAATTGTGACTAACAGGACCATAGTTTTCTATATTTTCATCTTTGGCATCATCTACGGTGCTATTTCTGACAGTAGAATTGCCTGTCATTTCCGGAGATTGCGGGCCACTAAAGGGAGATGCTTTGAAATGTTTAGTGCTTCCAGTGTGAGGAGAAGGAGCAGAGGTCAAAGATTCAGCCAGGGCTTTCAGCATACGAGGAAATCCCAGGATGAGGTCACGCCAATGATTTATCATTTCACCTTCTGTAGAAGCATTTCCTAGTAGCTGAAAATAATCGTCAAAGTTGTTAAATAATAAACTGGCAAGCTAATGTTAATGTTATGAAAAACGTAATGTTAAACCTCCATTTCTTGGGGCCCAACTTGCAAGACGCCTTCACGAACTAGTTGAATGGTTTTTAGGATCGCATTTTCATAGACATGAGGCTAGACAAAAAAAGAAAATTCTTATAGCAAAAATTAAATTCATCATCATAAACCATGATTTTAAAATCCCAATAACGTTCTGATATAGATTTATTGATGGAACTTCAAATAAGCTTCTAACACCAATTTTTATCAAAAACAGCAACTACAAGAAGAATGGAAACTATTCGTTAACAGCAAAGATTCCATACTACATTTTGTCAATACTAACTACCGGAATACTTAATGCTTCATCATTGTATATGTCTCACCTTTGCTGTTTACATGACAAACGTCTTGTTAATTTTTGATAAATCGTTTTATTTTGTAACAATAATTTGAACATTTTTTTATTGTACTTACCAGTTGCGTGATACTGCCATATTCAGGTTCCATAACTTCGATGTTCCAAGTTTCCACATTATGTAAACTTTTCACTTCTAAACCAACACAGGACAAACAAATGTGTATTTGGCTTTTAAGACAAATTTGAGAAAATAAACTCCTATAATCAACAAACCTTCACTAGCACGCACAAACATAGATCTCAGACATGCCACTCTTAAATCAAACAAGAGCTGTTGAATAAGGCGATCAACTTCAAGAGGAAGTTTCAATTTAGTAATTGCCGAATAAAAACTTCTGTAAAGAAAATGTAATTTAAATCCAAACCTTAAACTCAGATTCACGCTTTTACTATAGTACATAAACACTAGCCTGATCTCCTGTATGCACTGAGGAAGCCAAAACTTGGATGAATCCTTAGATGCTTCTGGCCATACCGACTTTTGCTTCTCATTCAATATTGCATCTTGAACATATTGACAAAATGATCGCATTACACTGATGATAATTTGATTGAATGTAGCAGCTTTTTCCGCTCCTACATTTAGTTTAACACCAGATCCAATCTATGAAATAAGAATACATCTTTATCAACATAAAAATTGTGAAATATTGGAAAATTTTATATTAACTAGACGTACAATTTCTTTTGAATGCAAATCTCCTGACAAATAACTCTGTCCAAGTTTCCAAAGGTTTGATAATTCCTGAATGGTCATAGAACATAGTTCTTCTACAAACAAGATGCGGTGTGGAGGTCGATCTTGCCAGTTATCATTTCCTACAAAGTTAGAACCACGCCGATCACCTAAATAAAAAAATGCAAGATATTCCCCCCATATCGTTAGTTGCATTGCATAAACAAAGCATTTTTCTTCTTTTTGAAAGGTTGAGAAAATAAAGATTACTTCTTCCTAGTCTAGGTGCAGGTACCCCTAACTTGTTTCCACTAAATCCTTTAGTTTGAGATGTCTGCATGTTTGAAATTTCACAAGCAGCTTGGTCTGAAACAAAATAGTGTGCAAAAAATACGAGAATACATGTATGTCACATAAGATAGCGTGAAAGATTCTACGCAGCCAAAATATCCTACCTTTTTCAAGATAAGCAGCATTGCAACTCTGGAGTAATTGAATGATATAATCGCGTTGAATGATGATGCAATCCCAGCCAGGATCTCCTGGCGATTCTAAATTAACAAGATATCTATACAACAAACAAAAATCAATTATGAAGACTATTGTAGAGTTTTGAATTCTCTTATTAGCAATGTACATACAGGTTGAGTATTCTTACTAATCAGAAATTCCAAAAACCAAAACTTTTATATAAAAATTATTTCACGCACAAATTTATTACAAGATTGTATAAAATTGCATCTTGGCTATGTAAATGAAACATAAATTAATTTTGTATTTAAAGTCGGGTCCCATCTCTGGTATTTCGTTATGTGAATATATTCAAAAATTCGAAATATGTTTGGTCTCAAGCATTTCAGACAAGGGATACTCAACTTGCCCTATCCTTACTTGATTAGGCGTTTCTGGGTCTCTAAATTCATCGGCAGATCATTTAGCCTGTCAAGAAGTAATTTCTGAAAGTTGGCAATACGCTGTTCAACCTCTTGGTAAACTGGAAAATAATACTCAGGAGGTAATTGAAACGTTTTATACTTAATATGATGGAATAAAAATGAAAGTGTTTTTTCACCTTTACGGAAAATCTGTACTTCCGTATCCGCAAACAATGATTTCGCTCTAGCGTAATCATTAATAACAACATCATAATCACCCTGGAATGATAGCAAACAAAACTCTTTAAGAGTGGGTACGAAATAATAGAACACTTTTTAGCTTGTTGTGCAAACCTTTTGAATGTTGCGCTCTATATTACGTGGCAGATTAAACAAGAATTTAAAGCGTTGCAAAACCCCTAATCCATTACGCGTTGCATCTGCTCGCTCACGTCGGCCCAGAACGTCTTTAAAAAGCTTATCTGCTTCTTCTTTTGATTCTATTAAACAGAAAACTCATAAATTAACTACTGTACCTCCAATAAAAACAAAAATAATAGTAAGCAAATTTAATTACTAACAGCAAAAGTCAGTTTTAAGTGGACAATAACTAAATAAAATAAATGGACATAATCAATATAAAAAGTATTCTGCTTACTGATGATAGCTCGCTCCATTTTGTCTGTAGATATCGGAACCACAGCCTTGTCTTGAACAATACTGTCCTGTAAAGCTTAGCGAAAAAAATAGCAATTCAATGCAAACAGATATTTAATTCTGAACATAACAATAAACAAAAAAAAAACAGAAGAAAACCTACAACTAAGGGTCTCCAGCTGATCCAAAACAGCTCCAACATTAGCTTTCAAGAAAGAAAGTTCCCCTTCTTTTTGGGAACTAACTTTACGCTTCAAACAATTTAAACCAGCTTTTAAGTCGTCAAACCTTTAAAACATTCAACAGAAAAGCTTGAGGAGTCAAATAAGCACTGACAACAAATACAGCAATATAACATTTCTTATTTACGTTGTTGCGGAGTGATTTTCAACAAGAAACCAGACAGGAACAAAATTCTCCAATGACAGGCTCCCCGAACCTTCAGGAAACATATCCTGCAACTTTGCCTCAGGGTATCGCCTGAAAGTAAGCCATCAGTATTCCACTAACTTTTCTTTCACTTTTAACTCATGACATTCATGAATAAAATGAAACCTCGCTTACTTATTGCCTTCATCAGCAAGGCCGAGCGGATTGTCTTGGTGCAGCGTATGCTGAACGATGGCCCGTTTACGCCCGTACGTCTTAATGAGCTGTGATTCGTCGTGCCATACTGCAACCTCCTTCAAAGGATTGACACTTTCAATCAAGCAATTGAACTGTATAGTACAGGTGCCACGCCCCCCTGATCTGGTGGTTACGATGATATCCCCGCGCCCCTTTGTGGGACCTGCTCGGGCGACGATCTTATTTGGTGTGACCCATTCGGCAGAAAGTAAGCAATCGGTACCACAGATGGTCAAGCCTATAATTAACAACATGTTCAGCAAATCAGAATGACAACATCAGCTAGCTCATGAGCCATTATTATACTAATCTAATTGCCATAATTAATCCACACCAATCAAATCCTGGGGTCCAATCCCCAGCTGTTCGCCTCTGATGATAACCCGGGTGCCTGGAGGACCCTCAATTGGGGACATCCCAGTGACAATTGGTGATGGCATATCTGCATATATATAAATACATACAGTATTACCAATGATCATTTTTTAAAAATAAAAGACATTATGGGATATCTAAACATTTTTATTTTAAAATTCCACTTGCCAGCGCTCGGTAATTACTCCCTTATCAATCTTTGTAAAACACGTTAGTTACAAATTAGAATATTTTATCAGAAATTGATTAATTTATAAAAATGACATTCCCAGCTACCACAGCATTACTGTGGCGCTACCCATGTCTTACACATTTTTCAAACAGTTGCATTATGGGAACATTTGACCTTGTAAAGCCGCCTAGTGTCTATAAATCGCAACCTATCTAAAACTATGTAAATCCCTCCGTTAGAAAGGAGTAAACTATCATCATCAATACGTTGCTTAACGGTTTATAACATAAATGAACTAATGATAAACAATTTAAACAAAGCAGACGTATATTTATAAATTGAAAAGTTTTTTAATGGGTTTTAAATAAGTTGTGCTTAATGGACCCTAGATGGCGCCACAAGTTCTACACTGGTGATTCGCGCGTTTTTGCTTATTGTAAAAAATTCATGGTTATTCATGATTTCCCCAGAAATTTCATTTTCGACTTTACTGACTTTTCCAGGTTTATAAAAAAATTCCCTGACCATGCAATGACAAAAATTGACATACTGTAGGATAATGTATTGCATGAAACTTTTTTAAAATGTTTCAAATTTTTCAATTTTGTATTCGGAAAATTTTCAACGTTTCAACGTTTCAACGTTTTTCTACTGGGAAAACGTGGAAAATTTTGGCAATTTTGTATTCGGAAAATGCAGAAAATTTAATGTGCTTGGAAAAGGTTCGAAATAATGCAAATTTGTATTACGAAGGGCTGGAAAATTTTGCAATTTGTGCTTGGAAAAGGTTGGAAATTTTGCAAATTTGTACTCGGAAAACGTTGACAAATTTTGCACATTCGAATCGTCCTCGGAAAACGTGGAAAGTTTTACATGTATAATATTTGGGAAACGTGGAAAATTTTGCAATTTTGTCCTCAGAAACTGTTGCAACTAAATTTGCAAAAGTTTTCAAACGGGCCCTGAGTTAATTAGATAGAAGCATTATTTTTCGATCGTGACAACTACGTTGAATTTCCCTGACTTTTTCCAAAAAAAAGTTTCCCATTTCTGGGGGTACCCTAGCGGTTATTGGTAACTCCATATCTAACCAATTAACAACGGTTTTTGAATAAGAATTTCAATAAACTGTCATTTATTGTAGATTAGCGAAAATGAGCGTCACAATAACTACGCAGTACGCGCGTTTCGGGGTTTTAAACTGGGTTTGTAACTTGCTTTGTTTGACGCTAGATGGCGGCAGGCTGTTTATCCAAAAGCATTAAAGCATGGAGATAGGTGGTGGAATGGAAAGTGTCGCCATCCTTCGCACTATTAGTGCAACACACTGAAAAAAAAAGAAAAATTAGTATCAAAATTCGTAAATTTCGCATCAAAATAAATCGAATTTTTGAAACCGGAAGCATGTAACAAAATCGGGAGTAAAGTCTACGAACGAATTTAGCGGAATTTTCATTTCAACCAACATTTTAAAGTTGGAAAACCTGCAAGTTAAGGTTGAGTTCGCCATGTGCTTCCGTAAATTCGTAATGGTTGCAGTAAAGCGATGTAACGCTCTTTGTGATTGGCTGGCGAACGGGTTGTGATTTCAGGCTTTTTCAGCACCTTGTGTGAGCTCGGCCATAAAAGCCACGATGTTGATATTGCAGTATGCTTCAACCTGACAGAAAATAAACCAAAAATGAGCCTACTCGATACGGTAATATTTCTATCTTTCTACTTTGTACGGATCAATCGCATTTCTGGGTTGATGTACAATTTGTTTCGAAATATGTGCTGTTATAAGATGTGGTAGAGGCCGGCATGGGCGCATGGTCAAGGTGCCATCTTTATGGATAAAGAAAAAGTCCTTTTCACTTTTCTGTTATCGAAATAGTCATATAGTTTTAAATTTTATTGCGAATATGAGCTTCCCATGAAATAAATCGGCTGAATATTGCGTCACATGGGACAAATAGTTTCGTGAGCGATTCCAGAAATGCTATGGTTGAATTTAAGTCTGCCTACGTACCACATGTTCGGCATGGCATAGCCGTACAGAAAGAACAAGAAATAACACGCACATTGGTTTGGCCTAATTCCATGTTCTATTTGTCTTAATAAACACTATAGCCGTGTATCTACTTTGAATGATTTAACATTTAGCTTCAATATAAAACTGCTAGATAATATAATTATAATGAAAAGGAGAGAATTGATCAAATATGACCATGTGTAATTTTGGCTGAGTTTACAGATCTGGTTAATCACCTGAAGCAATGAACACGATACATGAACTGCTAAAATTATATGAAGACTAGCTAATATGCAAAAATTCTAAACTTTTGTGTTCTGTATAAAATCTAGTTTTTAATAGCGTTATTCAAGGTTTGAAACTTGTTTTCAGCAGTTGGAGTTCTTCAACTTTGACTTGTTGTCAGACGATGAAGTGCAGAAAATCAGGAACATGTTGAAGCAGCCATGTGCTGCTGTAGAGGTAAGCAATCTTGCAATTTTAACATTAATGGACTGTATCCTGAAGCAGAGTGAATGAGATGCACCATTCCTTGCTTGTCCATTTACATTGACTTTCATCTGAGTCTTGTTTGATTTCTGATACCTTTGACAATTTTTTTTTCAACGAACAGCTGCCAGAAACCTATTTATGCGCAATCAGCGAACAAGGTTTGCATTTTTGAAATACTTTCGCATTGATGCTATTGGAGTGTTAACCATACTGTTTCTGAGCCACGTTTATTTCTTCCATGTCAGCCAATGGGCTTCAGGAATACAAGAGCATTCCTGAGATGATTCCCGTGGAGTACACGGGTGCAGTAACAGTCGGTGGTCACTATTCGCCGCACATTTCTCAGGCTCAGCTGTACACGATGACCACCTCCGTTGACGGAACGAGTTACATCTCCACGAGCTATCCCATGACAACGAGCGTGTACGTGACAAAAGATTACGCCATGCACAAAATGATGAATGGCATCGAGGTTGGCGATATTGGTGTAACGGCAACAGTGGCTTCAACTTGCGACGCTGTGTTGGATGGAATCCCAGCATGCATTACTAACAACCCAGCGGGTGGAGTTGTTGTCTCGCCTAGTATGTATGCTCCTTGGAGCGGGATGTATCCTTGCGCCCAGTATGTCTTGCCACATGTCCCAACGTTTTTAACGCCTATTGCGCCAGTCCACCCGGCGGCAATGAGGGCTGCAGGACCCACTGCTGCTGTACGTGCCGATGCCTATCCAGCGCAAGCAGTAGCATCCCCATATGTGGCTGTGTCGACAATTCCACCTGTAACTGCCACTATGGCAGTGCCAATTTCTCAAGTTCCGACAGGATTGGTGGGGGGACCACCTCAAACTGTGATTGTTCCATCTGTAATGGCCGAGGAAAGTGCACCTGACATCCTTTGTTCTAAAGTAGAAGACGCTTCAAACATGGAACTGGTATCGACTACGATGGTCAACGTTAATGCAGTTGAAATGTACAACGGTGAACATGAAGAGCTGCGGAATTCTGACATACAGGATTATGAGTCACATTATGAAAGTGAGCTCCCTGAAGAGGTGTATGAACTGGAGGGAAGTTCAGAACTAGAAATGGCTGTGGAAGATGCAAATATACCTGAGGAAATTGCACATCAAAATGAAACTGAGTATTCGCCCTCGGATTATCAAGAGCAGGATAAGCAAGCATTGCCTCCTGTTTCAGAGTCCAGTGTCACTACGCCCAGCACTTGGGCAAGCAACAAATCGTGGGCTAGCCTCTTTAAGCCCTCATTGCCTGTCACCAACAAGTCATCTCCTGTTGCACCTGCCAATATAAAAGCTACCCAATTGACTGAATCCTCTAATGAACAGCCTTCATTTTCCGTGGAACACCAATCTGTCGCAAACCAGAATAAACCTTCAAACATTGAATCAACGCCGGCAATTCCACAACCCAAAAAGCCTGATGTTGCTGAAAAACCAAAATTTCCTCAAAGCAACGGCTTTATGGAAAATAATCAAGATGACTTGCAACACTTGGGAGGTAACAGATAAATTTATAAATCGTATTTTTGCTATTTGATTAATGTTCAAGCTCAGCACTATTTATATTAATTATCAAGTAACGTGGGAACACAGTTGTTTTTTTAGTGCAGCTAATGAAAGAAAAACAAGGCTAAGCCTGTTTTATTTATATTAGACTCATCCAGGCATTAAAAGCAATGCCAAATATTTTTTCTGTTTCCATAAAAGATAATAACCGTTTTTGCGTCTGTATTTGGTACTGTAATTAATTTTTTTAACTTCCATGTGTGTAAAGAAGTCCTAATCGACATGCAACTGGATAATAGACACGTGAATTTCTTACCTCGTGGTTTATCCAACAAGGGAAATTGGTGCTACATCAACTCTGTATCCTTTTTTGAGTCTACCTTTTTGTGTACTTCTGAGTTATAATATCTGTAAATACAATCAATTTAGATGTGTACAGATTGTGGGTCATTAATATTACACGAGAGAGGTTGCATTTTTGTTCGTAAAATACTGATGCTCCACCTGTCTAATCATACTTGTTGTATAGTCCAGTTTGAACATCAAATACAACGTTTGAAATTCCTTAATTGCGATCAATCATAGACTTTACAAGCATTGCTAGCCTGTCCACCATTTTACAACATGCTGTCAAAGTTGCCAACAATTCCTGGTCTCAAACATGGCACTTCGTCCACTCCCATAATGGATAGCATGTAAGATTCCAATCTAGTGCCATTTTGATGATTTGTTGTTTCAATATGTTATTAAATGTCTTTTTAATTTGACTGCAGGGTGGAGTTTGTGCATGAATTTCTCCCAAGTACTTCCCAGAAAATTCAGGGTATGTATGACTTTGAACATGGTGGTCTGTTTTTGGCATTTGGAAGTTGACATAATTTAATTGGATAATGTTTATGTTAATAGTTTCCAACTTAAACACACGCAAGAAGGACGATGCCACAAGCTTAAATATAGGGCAGCAGTTTGAACCTGTTTACATCTATGAAATGTTAAGTCGTTTAAGATTGAATGCGTTTGAAGGACGCCAAGAGGATACTGAAGAATTCCTCAGCTGTCTGCTGAACGGATTGCACGAGGAAATGCTAGCAGCTTTAAATAATGTGGAAAGCAAATGTATTCGCGATATTTAAGTTCATTAATTAAATTCGTCTTTGTGCATTTTTGATGGTTAACTTTAATTTATCAATCACTTTTTTCTTTCAGATAATAACGGTGCTGCAATAGCCACAAATGGTAATTTGGAAGAGCCTGTAGATGACGAAGAGGATGAATCGTGGAAAGTGATTGAAAAACGAAATAAAGCATCAGTCACCAGAATGGTAAATTTGTTTTTGGTGATTTTTTTCCAGAAGGTGGTTAAATAATTATGGCATAGATTAAAGCTGTCATTTCCCTCAATTTTTACCACTAGACTGACTTTCAAACATCCCCTGTATCTGACATCTTTTGCGGCCGAATTCGATCTGCATTGCATGCGGTATCAAAATCGAGTGCAACTTTACAACCATTCTTCACCTTACAACTAGATATTCAAGTAAGCAATAAATTAATGTATGTTAAATTATTAACTTATGTATTTCATATTTATTTTGCACATTCATTTTTATTTTGCAATTAGCCGGAAGATGTTAGATCTGTGAAAGAGGCTTTGCAAAGATTGGTAATCAAAGAATCGCTGCAAGACTATCATTGTTCAAAGACCAAACAAGAGGTTGCTGCTTCACGTCAAATTACGCTTGAAGAATTGCCTCCAATTCTAATCCTGCATTTGAAAAGATTTGTTTATGACAAAGATGGAGGCGGTCAGAAGCTTTCCAAGAAAATTGACTTTTCCATTGATTTGGATATCAGTAAAGGTAAGATTTTAAACATTTGAGCCTGAAAGATTTTCACATTTTTACAGTAGAATAACAAGACTCACAAGTTAATATTTTCACTGTTTTCTTATTAGAATTGCTATCACCAACAGTGAAAACTAAGCTCATGGCAAAACAGAGAAGCTACAAGCTCATTGCAGGTAATGTGTTCATTTTATCATTGCTTGGACATGTTTGGTTTTTAAATGTATGTTTATCATTACAGAATTTATTGCTGATATAACTTTGAAAAAGATTTGAGTGCTTTTTTTCATTTGAGTTGTTTGGTTTGAAGATGTCAACCTAAGATTATTGAAAACTTGTCAAATTTCTAGGAAAATCTTTTTTTTCCTCATGAGTGTAAATTTTAAGTTTTTTTTTTCATTTTGCTTTTGCAGTTGTTTATCATTGCGGCGGGGAAGCAGCAAAAGGACATTATGTAGCCGATGTTTATCACCATGGCTCCTGCGCGTGGCTTCGAACAGATGATTCGAGGGTGTCACCAATCACAGAAACAAAAGTGCTAAACCACCCTGCAAACATGGTACCCTATCTATTATTCTACCGTCGACAGGACACCATTCAATTCTTGGCAGTTAACAAAAAAGTGATGTGAGGCCTTCCAGTTCTAGCCCCCTCAAACGCCCCTTCTCCCATAAAAGCTGAAATAGGACGGAGAATTTTCATATTGTGATAACAAAAAAAGAAACTTACAGTGGGAATGATGTAGATTTGTGACTTGAGCGAAAAGTACGTGTCTGCGGTGTGAATAGTAAAACTTGCGGCGATAATTAATTGCATCGGTAGAAGTGCAGATGCTGATGGAAACTTATGTGTCTTCATAATGAAGTAATAAAACTGGAAAACAAAATGCAACTTAGTGAAGAGTAGTAAACAAAAAAAAATCACCGTGGAAGAGAAAGATACCTCGCCATACACAGTGAGAGAACGTGTTGGACATTCAAGAAGAAATTTGCTCTTCTTTGCCTTAGGGGACTTCCTCATTTTGTAGAGTTAATTTGTTGGACGAAGAAAGGTGTATCTGCTTATATTAAGGTTGAGCAATATTTGGGTTCACCATAATTTACGAGTACGCTTTGTCTGTTTGCAGAACTTATTTATCTGCACGTTCAATTTTGCTATTTTCATGCTTCGTGTGTGTTTACTTTAACTTTATGTTGAATTTGGCTTGGGTTATGTTATGCCAGGATCCAAAGTTTGAATGCTCTGTCATTTTTGATCCTATTTGAATGTCAAGGATCTTATGTAGGTTGTTTTTTCCTATTTAATTGTGTTGCCATGTAGTGGGATTGAGAGTTTAGTCAAGTTCTTCCAGTCTATCTATAATCGCTCGCAAAATTTTGATTACACCTATTTCACAGAAATATTTATTGACTTGCTAGCAAATCAAAATTTATACATTGAATTGATTTGGGTCAGTTTGTTACAGTATAGTAGCTATCCTGCGTTTGTCAATTGAATCTGTTTACTAATTGAGGTATTGTAATCAAGTACAATGGTAAATTGAACCGCGTATGCATTTGTAAATTTGCTAGTTACATTCAACAACACTTTATTTGCTAGGATACAATGGTATTGGGACACGAAGATTCCTAATATAATTATGGTATTAGACTTTGTTCAGTAAAAAGTAATGACTATGCTGAATAAGCTGCCAATGTTAAAATGTTGAATCTCCAGTGTTAAGCTAATCATTGATAATTATTTTTTATCCTTAACGGAGAATGTCAATATTCAAATAAACTGTATTTGTGTCCTAAGCCGAATGTCGATGGTTTTGGAAACGTGCTTAAACCAATATTATAACATTTAAATGTTGCGGGTGGATTTTTCACAATTGCAAAAAAATAAAGGAAAAATGATAATCAGCTAATTTGCTGCCATTTTGAAAGCACTTCCCTTTAGTCCCTCTTAAGATCCTGCTTAAGTAAGAAGTCCCAACATGTACAATTTAAGCCTTTCCCTGTACCCTTTATTGATACTGATGGGCGCCCATTAAGGAGTAAATTATTTTAAATACATTTTCGTGTTGTTTTGTCAGTGCATACGTATTGTGTACAGATTGTTGTTAATTTTGCCACCTTAGTCATTTAGGAGTTAAGGGTTTTTTACTGATAAATTTGGCTATGGTAGCATCATAGTGTAATGGTATTGCAAACCCTAGTAAAAGTGTACGCCTCGTTAACGTCATACCATAAATTTATAATGATAATTTTTCATGCCATACATCTACGATGATCCAGGAGTGTTAACATTTCAATTTAATAGGTTAATGATTGTTGAAATGAACTGCATTTCTTTGTGAAAATTGGCCTACAATTTTTTTTTTGATTGAAAATAAACTTAGCATCTACTGTACTTTATACTTAATGCTGGACTGTCCTAAAGTTGTAAAATATGAGGAATGGTAATTTTCGTAATAAAACTGTTTGGATGAAATTATTTTTACTTCAGTGCTCGTTCGATCAGCATAAGAAAAAAAACATTTTGCATTTGGATATACATTTATACTGTACATGTACATGGTATGTGCACAGTGTGATTTGTTACCATATTAGTTTATGTAGGAGTAATCTATGACCTTTTTTTGTCAGTAAATTCATAACCATTACAGGCCGAAATGTGAATGATGTAGAAGTCCAATCACGTGGGCTGTGCGGTGACAATGTTTGACCCCATTAGGATTTATTTGTTGGGCAACTGAAACCAATTCAAATTTCCCACATTTTTTCCAGCTGACTCCCACAAGCGCCACTATATTTAAATCACCTGCCACGTTTTCTGTCCATCTTTCATTTTTCAATATGAATGCCAGCTGGTCTGCAAGATTCACCACATTATTAATTAAATCGTTTACACGCTTTTCGAGGAAAGAATTGCAAACAGGTCGTCAGCATGTTTATTTGTGGGTGAGTCAATTACTTTACATAAAATATGATGAATATTCTGTATCAATCATTTTTCATATGTTATTACTTTGCCTTATAAATTGCAGTTTAGTCGTTAATTCTTACGAATTTATTTTATGTTGATATACTCTAGCAGAAGAAATATCCCATTTTACAAAGAATTGGCACGTTTGGTGTTGGGGTGCTGTCATCATCAGCAGTTTATATAGCAGCTTTCAGACCAATGTTAGCATTCGTAAAACCATCAAAACCTGATCAAGGCAAGGGCTTTCTTAATCAGACACAACATCTGACTTTCAACGTCAAACACTATACTTACAACTTTTTTTTTTAAAAAAATATATATGTAAATTAATACATATATATATATATAATATAGGCCTATACTGTATGTATTTTTAAAACAGAAAATTATTTTTGGCATGTTTTTTTACATTCATCGCCTATTTCGGTAAATAATGTTGGAACCATCGTGATTGAATTATTAAGCGGATTTCACTCTATGATATATTTTGAAATATAAATCAAAATATATGTTTCTTCGTTTGCGAAATGTACAATTTTGTTTTTTCTCCCAAGTTTTTGGACGTAATTTTCTTTCGATTGCTAATTGCAGCAGTGGATTCATTGCAGTTAATTGTGGAACGCTCCGATGCTCTCTATGACCAAGTGAAATATGAGGAGATGTATACTTTACTTTTGAAGTATAAGGTGATTTACATTATAGCCATATTTGATGCGTGTAGACATTTTGTATGAACTGAAATATTAGGTTCTTAGTACTTTTTGTAAGCTTGTGGTGATATATTTTGATAATTAAATGATATTTTTCTAACACTTATTTTGAAATTAATAACAAATTCCTTCCTGAAAATGCATGAATTTCTTGTAAATTCTCAAAGACATCATTTTAGTTTAAAATAGTACGTAATGATGTAAAAAAAAGCAAAGTATTGATAAGTTTATTTATATAAAAATAATGTGATTAATACTCACAATTTGCAGGATGAAAACAATGATGAATTGCTATGGAGGTTAGCAAGGGCAATGTTTGAAATGGCCAAACTTAAAGCATCTAAAGACGAAAAGATTGAATTATTGAAGCAAGCAAAGGAGTATGTGTACAAGTCACTTAGCATCAATGAAGCAAACTTTGCATCACACAAGGTACAGTACAGGTAGCCTCAAAATTAGCAGCTGAAATAGCTAAATATTAAATTTATTATTGTACTCTCCAGTGGGCATCTATACTTGTGGTTGAGCTTGCAGAACATGAGGGAACAAAGGCTAAAATTCTGCAATCCATCGTGTCAAAGGAACATATGTTGGTAGGTTTAACCATGCTTTAAGTGTAAAATACCAAGCGAATTGCAATATTGTAAAATATTGAACTTTTTCAGCGAGCACATGCTTTGAATCCTAAAGATGGGACAACGCTGTACTTGTTAGGTGTATGGAAAGTACAAATTTCATGTAGAAATCAACAGTGTTTAAAATGTAGGATTATATCTTTGATTTTATATTTGTTGTTTAGGTGCTTTACATTTGCAGATTTGTCATGGCACCAGCGCAAATTAGCAGGGGTTATCTTCGCATCACCACCATCTTCAACATATGAAGAGGTGAGTTTTTCCCATACTATTAAATTACTAATAATAATTTAAAATAACAGCTTAAGGCACGCAATAATAAGCCGTTGTTTTAAATGTTGTAATGTTTGAAAGATAACTATGAGAAAAACTAAACATGGATTGTACAGGCAATATTTTGACTAAATAAAGTTGCATTAACAAATAAACTAACATTTGAATAACTTTCACACATCTCTTCTTAATTTGTTTCCATGAATTGCCTATTAATTATTATCACATGTTTTCATCAACAAATCATGTCTGATTTTAAAACCTTTGCACGCCCTCCTTTCTCCACCCATCACCTATTGAAATTCTACACCTGAAAATAACTCATAAATTTTCAATTTGTTTAGGCACTGATGTATTTTAAAAAAGCAGAAGAAGGTAATTTTTGAATTTATGGTTAAATAACTATTTTACTGCATATCATAACTTATATTGTTATCTTCATATTTAATAGTTGAGCCTAACTTCTACAGCATGAATTTGTTGATGCTAGGCAAAAGTTTTCTGAAACTTAATAACAAAGATTTGGCAAGAAATTACCTTACAAAGGCAAGGGATTATCCTCAGAAGACAGATGAAGATAAACAGGTTAATAAGTTCATGGTCGTTACAAAAGCAAGATTTTAAATAACTTTCTTAAATCACTATCTTTATGCTTGCATTATTTTTCGCACCAGGCTCATCTGGAGGCAATACAACTTTTGAAGAACCTTAATTGATGAGCTCAAAAAGGCTTCACGCAATTTGGAAACACATTTAAATAATCATTGTAAATTTCATATTACTTAAAATCGCATATTTTCATAATTTGCATAATTAATAAAAGTATTATTAAAGTATTGTAAAATATCTTGGCATCATACTTAGAGAAATACAGAGAAGGGTAACATTCAAATTTTACAGGAAACCAAATTACCTTAATTTCTGTTACTGGTTAGTATAATTAGGCAGATGTGGTAAATCTATGTGATATCACATCTTAAAAAAATTGCAACAAAGGAAAATAATTACCCTTAGGAAGAGGACTATGAAACCGGTTTAAATGCATGAACTTTATGATGTTGTTTTTTCTCAATCAGACAAATCTTGAGGTATGTATGCTATTGAAGGTTCTTGCATATATTAAAGTTGACATAAACATACATTAATCATTTGGACATTTCCAAATTACCCATCTTAGTAATTCCTTTTTAATGACAATATCAAATAAGGTATAGTTATAATTAATAAAAATATAGGTAATATTAACCGTATTTAGTATTTAATTTTACCATTTTTCAATTATTTTGCATTTCTTTAATATTGTCATGGACGACTATCACAACTTGCATGCACTTCATTGAAATGACAGGATTAGTTTGTTGACTGTGTATTTGAGTCAAACAATTTGAGCTGTTTACTTGCTACAGCTAAAGTTTAGCCTTGCGTTGCATAAAATTAGCAATGGCATTGGCACATTCATCCGATTGCCAGCGTTGTATTAGTAACTTACATTCTTCATCATTTGCCTTATGAAGGATTTCACGGAGCTTGCCCTTAGTTACTTCTTTGGACTGAAGTAATGACTAGAAAATACAGAAGTAAAAATTCATACAGTGTTAAATATTTTATCAAAATACCAGTGTAAAAATGTTTGCTGACATTTTTAATAAGATATCTAGTTTCAGAGTTTTTAATTTATAGCATTTTTAAAATATTCTGGTAATAATTTATCGGATAATTTTTAAAAAAAAATTTGCAAATCTTACATTAGGTGGCAAGGACGCAATGTATTTCACTCTTTCCCAAGCATCCTTCTGGAATGAGTCGGCAGGAAAAACTTTGGTGACAAGCCCTGCTGCTTCAGCTTCTTTGGCATTCATTTTTGTGTTAAAAAGCAGCATTTCATTAGCCTTAAGAGGGCCCATCATTTGAGGGAAAACATAGGTAGAACATCCTTCTGGTGATTGTCCCAAAACAGTGAAAGGTGTATGAAATGTTGCCTAAAGTCAAAGATGACAATGTAACCATCTTCAATAGCAAAAAAATCCTCAAAAAATGTAAAAATACCACTTGCTTTGTCACTGGCTAATACAGCATCAAACAATCCCAACACAGTAACAGAAATTCCCACTGCTGGACCATTAACAAGTGAAATCAAAATCTTGGGAAAATCAATGAAACTAGACACATACTTTCTGCAAGCATGAAGAAAAAAATATAAAACCAGTCTTGACTCAAGTAAATATTCTCTTTCGGATGCCTTCTCGTCTTATACATTGCATGTAATGCATTTTATTCAATTTAAAATTTAATCCACTCTTAAAGTGTCCTTCAAATTATTCTAGTTGTTTTATAATCACATCAACATGTTAATTTTAAATGTACACGGGTACATTGTACTTACTTCAAAACATCTCCTCCTTTTTGTGCCATTTCCTGCATGTTCAAACCAGATCCAGCCATAGCCATAAAATTATTTAAGTCGTTTCCACT
The DNA here is from genome assembly GCA_034697705.1 of Ommatoiulus sabulosus. NCBI lineage: Eukaryota > Metazoa > Arthropoda > Diplopoda > Julida > Julidae > Ommatoiulus > Ommatoiulus sabulosus. Next base: position 4,982 of record JAQGAO010000425.1, on the reverse strand, counting down.
ACAGTAATAGTCACCAGCACCTAAATAAAAGATTACAAACAGCAACAAAATCTTTTTAATAAATTGTGTAAAATCATTTGCAGGTTCATCAAGATTCAATATCACAAATCTTCATATCATATTTACATGTATTATTGACAAAATTGAAAAAAATCCTAAATATGTAAATAATTAATTCATAATTTCAATACTACAGAACTGTATTATAGTGTAATAAAATTAAGCATTTGAATGTGCAGTCTCTCTATACAGGGTGTCTCATTTATCGTTATCTGTCCAATACATGTATCTTTAAAAATAAACAGTAAATCGGAAAAGTTATCAGAATACAGGATTAATATTATCAACTTGCCTTTCAAATTATGCCAGAATTAAGGGGCCATCGGGCCCCTTTGAAATTTTAAATGGGGACCATTTTTTCGTATGATAAAAATTTCTCAACATTTATACAGTTATGCATATTATTACAGCAACATCTAAGATGATGCAAAAAAAATGTTTTAGAAAAAAGTTATTGTGTTTTAAGCACAGATTCATAATCTGCAAAAAAAATGCGGGTTCCCATTTAACATTTCAAAGAACCCCTCCCCCCCAGGGATACTTTTGATTCTTGCATAATTTGAAAGGCAAGTTGATAATATTAATCTTGTATTCTGATCTGATAACTTTTCCGATTTACTGTTTATTTTAAAAGATATTGGCAGATGAAACACCCAGTATATTCAATTTACTTTAAAATCTGATTTGATTATTAAGAAGTGGATAAATATTATAGATAAATTAATACCTGTAATTACTGCTATGACAGTTTTAGGATCCTCTTCAGCTTCTTTAAGTGCTTGGCTAAGTTCTTCATACATCTATCACACATGAACCAAAAATCAGAAATTACGCTACAACAAATAATAAACGACTTGCAGCAAATTATTCTTAGCAACTTTACCTCCAAATTTATAGCATTCATTTTAGTTGGTCTATTCAGTAAAATTGTTTTCACTGAACCTTCTTGGGAAACTTTTAACATCTTATATTCCACAGCAGAACCTACATTGCTGGCAAATGTAGTCCCACCTTCAGCTGATGCAAGGTTTTTCACTACCTTAATATATTCTTGCTGAGCTTGATCCTTTCCAAATAAATAAACGTGTTTATAAATAAATAGATTCTAATCTAGGCAAGTTAGGAAAAAAACTTAATAGAATTTATACATTTGCCTCAAAAGAGATGTAGAAAAACGTAACTTTTCCATTTTTTTTATCTTATTTTACTATAAAATAGTTTATTCTACCCTAAATAATTGGAAGTTTACCGAACTAGGATATTTATGGCAATACTGATTGAAAATTACATTTGCAATAAACAATTCAAGAATAATTGGGCAAAAGTTTTGAATTTGAACTTGATCAAAACCTCAGTCTAACACTGATGCATATGCCTATATGCCAACTTAGTGTACTTAATAATTATACATATTAATTATTAGGTACACTTTTAAATATAGATTTAAAAGCGATCATTTTATTATTTAGTTTGTTTCTTACTTTAGACATTTCACCAAGTGCGTTCCAAGCAGACCACTTTGCACGGCCAACTAAATCAAAAACTCCTGGTTGTTTTACAGCACACTTTCCAGTAGTTGCCTAAAATTAAAGGAAAAGCTCAGTTAACTAACTACAAATATGACGATATTAGTCTACTATGCATTTATCCTTCATATTACTACACATAATTGGAAACGTTACACAGTGGTTCCGACGCTTGATATGCTTCATATGAAAACCATATTTCAAACGCAACAGGTATGAAAACATGACCTACATATCTAAGCACTGACATGTACTAGTTGGTATTACGTTGCTTATGTTTGGACAATCTGGAATCAGTAAATGGGACAGCTAGACATCGTATACAGCCATTCGACTATTTTATACCAGCACTGATCAATAGAATACACCGGCATCGATTCCACAAGACTGACAGTACTTTCAGGACTAATTTCTTCCCAAGAACACTTCCTCTTTCGCAAAACATTTTTTCTCAGATTTTTTTCTCCAAAACTGCCCATCAGCATTTAAAATGCCTTCAATGATGACCAACTGCCCAACACCAGCAGAGCTTATGCACCTCCAAACCTTCACAGTTGGTTCATCATGCTATATAAACTGAATTTTGGAAAAAGGTTGAGAGTAAATTCAATATTTATGGATCAGATAGAAAACAATTTGTGAGGTGCAAGAAAAATACAGCAATATTGACCAAAAATGTTATTACAACTGTGAAATTTGGGGAAAGAAGTGCGATGGTTTGGGGGTGCATGAGCTTTGCTGGTGTTGGGCAATTGGTTATCATGCATTGAAGATATTTTAAATGCTGATGAATCATGGATACATCAACATTTTGCATTATAATTTGAAAATTGTTGAAAAGCTTAGGATTGCAAAAAGCTTCCTATTCCAGTAAGACAACGATACCAAGCATAAAATAAAACTCGTATCCACAATCTCCAGAAATTAATCTATTATAAAATCTGGGTAGTTTTGGAGAAACAAATGTTCTCGAAGTATTCTGAGAAGAAATTAGTCCTGAAAGTACTGCCAAACTTATGGAATGATGCCTAGAATTGAGGTTGAAATTAGGTCGATCTACTGACTTTAAAATGTATATTTCAGCTTTTTTAAAAAACTGTCATCACAACTATATATACAAATGTTGGTGTCATTTATGAATACTTTAGTTGATGATTGTATATTACACCACTTTAATTACCTGCTTAAACAGCGCGTAAATCTGCAATTTAGTGTCGTTACCAGGGTCGCTTTGCAGATTATTTAGTTGAGTTTTAGCTTCTTCGAACTGCTGGGCAAGGTTACTGGCAAGTCGAACAAGAGATTGAGGCTTGTAAGATCGAGCGTCTAGAAAATTTCTTTGAAAAATATAAAAACGTTTCGATTACACGGGTAATTCGTTTTCTCCAGCTGGACGAAATTAACAGATAAGAATGTTGTCTTTGGTAAAGATAGACCCCCTATGGTCGAGGGCTGTGGCATAATTGCAAAAAAAAGGCGCCGAATAGAAAGCTAAACCAAGATATGTGTCGGCAAAAAACCTCTTCCATCTTAACTTAATTAAATTCATAAAAATAGAAGGAAATGCTTACTTATTATGTATATTTTTCCAACCATTACGTAGACCACGAACATTCGCACGTAGAAAGGTCAGCGCCATTGCAAAAGCCGACTTTTGATTGGCTGAGAAATTCTATACTAGCTTTCAGCCCTTTTAATCCTTTATTCCACATAAAGAAGTTGGTGATTTTATGTAATTCATCCCACATATATTCCTGTAAGTATGTTCATGAATTTGGCATCAGAATTTCGAATGACTTAGTTGGGGATAAATAGAAATGGGAACGATGTGCACAACTACAGTAAGTTATCTAGGGTGTTTCAAAAATGGTGCACGTACCATGCTCCATCAACATCTCACGATATAGGGGCGAGCGTATATCGAGGTACAGTATAGAAATAGCGTATTTTCTCGCAGTTCTATAATTTATTGTTCAACTTGAGTGTTTATTTAATATTCTGGGGTACGGCCTCGCACTACATTATAGATCTAAATCGTTTTTTCATGATCGTTCAACGTATCTCTATAACATTAACATGCACGTTCTATTTATTTTCCAGGATATATTTAAAGACATCATCATTCAGCATGGCATCTTGTGCTGGAATTTTAATTCTCTGAGAGATGGTTAATGTACTAACTTGTTCAGTCAACTTTTTCAAGGTATACATGTGGTACATATACTGTAATTCGAAATTAGATTTTTTGTCGACAAAATCTAACTTGAATAGGCCTACGAATAATTTCTAATTCTGATTTTGAAGTCGAGCTAGACATGTTGGGAAAAATGAAAGCACATACTAAAGCTGGCGATGCTGGTCAAGGTGCTAACTTTGAAGAAAAAGGAAACGTTGAGTGCGAAAAAGGAAAAGTTTCTGAGAAAATGTCAGTTGAGCGTGTCGCGAGAATGATGAAAATGGAAGAAAAGCATCAGAAGACTCCTTCAGAAGCCACAAATGCTACGTTATCTGGAGGAAGCATTTCCGCTTTTTATGGCAAGACTTTTAATAATAAAGATTCGGATGCAAGAGAAAAGTTTATCAGTGACAATAGATTCAACTTGTTCGAAGAGTTTCTGCCAACAGACAGCAATATAGTTGATTGTGAACTACGTAGCAGTGTTCAAGATAATGTAAAAACGGATTATGACGTTAATTTTGGAATTTCACATAGTTCGCAGGAGCCAACATCTAAATTATTAAAGCCCAGAAAGGCAAAGCAGAGTACAATAGAAGAGAAAGCATATTGCAGACCTAAACCTATTGTAAGGGCAAGTGTTATTAAAAAGGAGACCTGTACCAAACCTAACCGGATCAAAAAGCTTCCAGCAAAACTTGCGTATTCTAAGATGGATACTGTTAAACCTATTGTAGACGTACTGCTCAAAAATGGAGGCGGGACTATGTCCAACAAGCCTTCAGTAGTTATCAATCCATTAAATGTGACGTTAAATCCATCAAATTTGACTGAAATTGTGAACAAAACCTTTGTAAATAAAATTGCAAAGGAGGATAAAATTGTAGAGAAGTTAACTAATGGACCTCTTGTAAATGGCACCCCCAATAGTGAAACTGTAGGCCATCAAGTCAAGAATTTGAAGATTACAATGACAAAAGTTGGTGATGGAGTATGGGAACCAGTGTTGAAAACGAACATTAAAAAACGACGTTATAATTCATGGAAAATGGGAAAATTACAGAAGGCTAGGAAGAAACGGAAAATAGAGCAAACCGATCATGACTATACTCCAAATTATACTCCACCAACTTCTCGAAGTCAGTTTGATACTAGAAATAATAATTCATTTATGGACTTGACTGTAAAAAGTTCACCATCTCGGCTCAGAACTACACCGA
>JAQGAO010000424.1:0-35424 GCA_034697705.1 Ommatoiulus sabulosus | reverse complement strand
TGATATTAAAGGCATACTGATATCAGTATAAATTTATACTGATATCAGTGTGTTGCTGAGATCAGTATGTTACTGATATCAGTATGTCCCAATTATCAGTATAAAAAAGTTATACTGATCCTTCAACCAGGGGTGACGTTAATCCTTGATCTGTTACATCAACTGACTGTATACAGTACTTTAATGCTGGCATCATGCACATGCATGCAAGCATTTACATCACGTCTTGTTAATTCGTTGTTGCAGTTTTAATACGCGAAAAATAAATGTATAAAATAGTATACATTTTACTGTCATTTACAGCAATTTCGAGGTTTGCCAGAGTAGTCCAGCATCCAGGATGCGCTGATGGCTCAGAGCTTCCAACAACAAATGGTGTCTACGATAACCATAACGATGAGTGTTAATGCTCTTTTCAACACAAAAAATGACCAACGAGTCAATTGGTGTCTCCAGACAAAGTTCAACAGCTAGCGCAACACCAGATGAGCAGCAAAGGGTTTTGCCTTCGTAATGCTCAAATTTCGATGACCCCAAAACGCACTCGTTAGCGCTTTTTTTATGCTTGTTTCTTTGCTGGATTAATGCTGAGGGTGCAAACATCACCAATGGTAATTCTTAGGTAAACGTGGAAAGTACGCACGTTTCCATAATGCAAAACGCATTCAACCCGCATACGTTCTTCATCGTGCATAATTCGTTCATTTTGCATATTTCTATTTAGCCAAGAGCTACACCAATTAGTTCATATCACTCGACGCGAGTTTTCCGGGGGAATGCCCCTATCTAGGCTTCCTAATTTCGGGCCGTTGTTTTTGCGTGCCTTTTTTACGGACGTACAGTACATGTACACGTTTATCAATGACAGTGACTGATTTTCCAGGAACAAACATGGTCCCGTGCCAAACGTGTTTTGTCATGCATGTTAGAAAAAAAATTAGGGGTAATCCCATTTTCGAGGATTCATTTCCAACTCCAAAAAACTCCTTCCTCTATAAATTCCTCATTTTTCCCATGCAACGAAACGCGACATTTGAACGGCAAACTAAGCAAAGTGACATTATACTCAATCGTGTTTACTCCAATTAAACCTACTGTATGTCATCTTTATTTTTTGCGAACGATATCAAACCTTTGCCCATAATTGAGTGTGAATTCACCACTAACACCATTCAAGTCATTGACACTAAAAATATTAGTTCAAACATGGTGATACTGCCGTATAATACTTATAATAAACACGAACCAACAGCATGATTGTCGTTCAAGTGTTCGAGTTGCAGGCTGTGATGAAAACTGTAAATGCTGATCAGAAATTTCGTAAATTATAAAATTTCGGTAGCAGACGCAACTCTAGCCATTTCGAATTCTTATGTAAAAATTAAGAGAATTATCTGACAGTTTTAAATTATTCTAACACGGGCGTAGAGTCAATTTATTGTTTTATAAGGTACATCCATTTTGGAAATGTCTACACCAGAAATTTCTACACATTAAAAATGTTTTCATGAGGTTTATGTGAATTTAAACTTTGATAAGTTTAAGTTTAAAATAATTTCAGATTCATAGCTATTTGCAGATGTTGCGACCCACACACAGACCACGTTATCTAACTTGTTTTGACAAATACCATTTTCAAACATTTCAAATAAATAAAATAACGCAATAGCAATTTGATTAATTGCGTAAAATGTTACGAGCAATTCTATGAGTTTACACAAATTAAGTTGCTGCATTCAAGAATGATGATAAAACGTCGAGAAATACCAAATCAAGTTCACAAATCGCGAAGTGATTCGACAATTAGATAAGCGCAAAAAGCATTCTGAAAAAAATTAAGTTGCCCAAATTGTACCATGCTTGCATCCAAAAAACATGAAACAGTTGACAAAAAACTGGTAATTATAAAATTTTCTTACGATATTCAGGAATTAGCGGCAACTGGAACATACATGTAAATGAAAAATAGCTATCAGGTGTGTTTGTTCGATAGCGTTTTCAAAACATAATTTAGACGTCCAGTTAATTTCCAAATAATTGTTACTTTGACAGTAGCGAAATAACGCGTGAAAAATCGACACGATAACTGGTTTAAAAAATTCACTCAAGGCTGTTTTTAAACCAATTAATGCATTCTTTTTGTACACGTAACTTCACGACTGAAAAAGTACGATTATTCAAACTTCTGTCCGAGTTCTCCTAATCTACTCATTTCCACAGATATAACTTTCTCAGGCACATAAACTTCATCAAAACATTCCGGAGCGAAGTTACAATCGTCCCCAACATTGAACCTCACGTTCGTTTTTAGGCAAAGGTCAAACGAATAAAAACCCATTCAATAGGGATTGTCCCAGTTTTATTTTTCGGTCGACCAACCTTTAAGGTCGTTCATTGATCGCGTTGATTACACCGCACCAACCACCTCTTAATCTTGCAAAATAGTAAACTAATAACGGTAAAACGTGACAACGTTGGCACGCCATCCTACCTGAATGATTCGATGACAAATGCTTGATCCAGAGCCAGAAATTCTTCAGTTAGAAACTTGGAGACAGATGCCAATCACATGTTTTCCACTTCATCCAGACATAATCCCATCCTCAGGAAACGAACAGTCACTATAATTCGCGAATTCTACACACAACTTCGGACCAACTTTTGCGAAACGACGCAAAGTTGCGAAAAGTCGCTCAGCGAAAGTAACGACGAGGGTATGCGAAAGTGCGAAAGTGCTAAAGTGGCGGGAAAACCCTCGCTGCGGATAGCGTTGAGTCCGTTCGCACGGCACGAATTTGGGCTGAAAAGTGAACTCGGAGCTGGAAAACTTGCCGAATGTCAAGTTGAACCACGCTGCCTCTTCCCAGCGGACTCGGTACCGTTTCCAAAAAGCACGTGGCCAAGAAAAGCAGCCAATGACGTGATAGCCGCAGATGAGAAAGGTCGATTTCGCGGAAAGGGATATTACCAGTGATGCCACGAGGGCCGTTCAGAAATGGCGTCCTAGCTGCGATTGGCTTTTGGTTGGCATAAATGGGTCGTCCGAAGGAGTCAGATCGATTTTTTGGTTTTTTTTAGACCTCCTCCTGAACGTTCCTTATCTCCAGACCGAAGGAATCTTCCTAGTTTCTGACGTCACCCGAAATACGCCGATTACTGTACCATATGAATTTTTAGATCAACTTATTATACTGTGTGTAAGGCACATCACATTTTTGACGTCACCAAATTACGCTTGGGTTTTACTACGTCATGCACTCGCAAAGAATAAATAATAAAAACTGTATGGTCTGCATCACCTAGTTCTTCCACACTTTAACAGGTGCGCGTGCAAGCGATAAATTGCAGGGTAATGCATATTTTTCGAGAAATATTTGTTAAGAGTGTCTACCTGTGGCCCATGCCGAAGATAGTATTAGGTATAAAATGAAATATTTACAATAAAAAGAGTGAAATTAGTTAACGAAGGTAAAATACTAGGAATTGTATTCCAGTTACTTTTAAATTAATTTAAAATATCATTGGAATTTTAAAGGCGCCATCTAGAGAACTATGCATACAACGGGCAAAATGCTTCTATTTGAATTAATGTTATTGAGTAACTTATACATTAAACTTAAAAATTTGAAATTCGCAATTCCAAAATTATATAATATCGCCTAATACCATCATTGAAAAATTTCCGTAGAAAACGAGTTACTGCATTTTTTTGCAAGTACTCGATGCATCTGACTTTTCACGACATATCTGAAAATTCTTTACTTTAGGAAACTCAGCCTTTCGCGGAAAGTGAGTTCACTTCTGGAAACTGTGGAGCAATAATGTCATTAGGGGTGCAATTAGAGTTGAAATGGTGATTTGATAGGAACAAACGGAACGTGTTCTATATTTACCTTTAATAGCGCAATTAAAAATCAACAAGTCTGACTCACTATTTGTTATCAAGCTCACAGGTGCAAATTTGCAAGCGGGGTCGTTCATAAATTGCGTTAATACCGTTTGCAAGTACACATAACAAATTTACATGCTGTAGAAACAATAGAAAAAAATTCAAGGAATATGAAAACAAACAGATATGTCGAGCATTAGACCCGGCTATGTCTGATAGCGTAAAAGTGAAGCAAATAGCGTTGGGAATGGTTACTGAAGTGGAAAAAGCAAGGATTTAGGTCATGTTGTCTTTATTTCCTTACATAATTCCTAATTTAATAACATTCTTATAAGTGATTACACTGTCTGAAGACAAGGGAGCAAGTTTTTAATGGCTCTACTTTCATCCCCAACTGCAAGAATAGATAGAAAATCCACTTTGTAACAGACTGCATGAATTAAACAAGAATTCATTTTATTATGAACATACAAGGTATTATGTTTATATCCCTACACTTACATCAGGAAAAGTAATAATATAGCAAAAATTACATTAATGAATTTAATGTTACCGCAGAATTTGTATTCGTAAATTCTGGAATATTTATTTTGGTGCGAAAAAATATTTTGCATCATTGTGGCATTTAAAACATGCTATAGATATGCTCAGTTTGGCATTTTATTTTCTACAGTCATTTATCCGTATTTATTGTCTGCACGTACAATAATAATAATTATTCTTGAATTTTTACGATCAATCTTTCCAAATTGTTGCAAGTCATCGTATAGTTCAATAGCTGTAAAACCCGTCTTTGCCCGGGGAAGCTAAATGAAATCAGAAACACTCACCTGTTTTCCAATTGAGTCTAATCGATCCCGAGGCCTAATGAATGAACCATGCGGCCATATTGGGAACATGACCGCAGTGCCCCATACCACTTCAGCAATTTGTCGTAAAAGGCGCTTCATCGTAAAGACGCTCCATGAAAACCCTTGGCACACGTACATACATACAAACATACATCTTTTCTTTATATATATATATAGATATTAAGGCATTGAGGTGCGAAACCTAGTTTGTCCACATGGCAGTGCATTTCGTAATGCAGCTATTTTTTTTTTGTTGTAAAAATACCGCATTTTCGAAACAGTTTTATTAATCTGACTTGTTTTATGCCAAGGTCTGGAAACAAACACGTTTTCATCACTGTGTTTTCATACATATCGTTTAACATACACGCCTGGCTTCATTAGCACATTGTTTTTACGTTACACTTGCAACGCTCGCCAATTAAGCCTGCATGGTGCGATTTTGAATGTCTAGCTGAGCGAACTTAGTTCTTTTGCCAAATTTGAACCGAAACCGGAAAAAGGGTAAAACCGTTACGCACTTATAGAATTAGTGCATGGAACTTGGAGCATGAAATCACCAGAGAAACTCATCTTTTCGGTGAAAAACGCCTTCTCCGCTGCAGTTCTTTTCCGTGACTTTTTTTTTTCCAAGAAAAATCGTTTTTGTGGGAAAACTGCGGATGCATTTATAGGAATTTGGCAGACGTAGCAAGGCTGTTTTTAGCATCCATCCCTATTTTTATCGTGCAGCCAATGCGATTAATAAATCTGTTGATTTACATAAATTACATTGAGTGTCATGACGCAGAAGATTTTTTGATGATGAGGCGTGTATTTGGTTTAAGATTGACGGTATTTCATGAACATACTGTACGCAGTGTAAACTGTTATTTTCTTTTGCTTTCTGAGAAATGAAAGCATTTACATTAAAATTATTTGGAAAAATAAATAAATAGCAGTTGCGTGCATACTCTAACTTACATTTGAGAAAAGTAACTCGGTGTAGTGACGTTAATGACTTATAATAGGACCAATGAACATAATTGACTTCAATATACATGTACACTGTATTACAATCTGGCTGACTCTATAGGAAAATTTCAAATATCAATCTCCTGCTGAGTGTTCCCTTTAAGATTTTTAGTTAGCAATGCCTTCCCCAAATCTCCTCATCCCCAACTCATAGCCCCAACTACAATAGCATAATCCAATGACGTTATACCGAGCTTAGGACATGATGCTAATTATAAAAAAGATAGAAATAACTTGACAATTAATGGTCTTGTGAAATGATCAATGTCACGTATTGCACGGTCGAGAATGGTGAAGTCATTTTCAAAACGTTTGATTTCAAACGTCATGTAAAGTTGATGTCCAGGTCGGGCGCAGGCCCGTCCTGGTCTAGTTAATAATACACCAAAGGGAATCACGCTCGGGTATGAGGGAACCGTCGATGCCCTAACGGTCCCACCTATTGGTGACCCACGCAGAAGCCTTACGAATCGCACTTTGGCTGTCATGTAGACAGTGAGAAAAACGAATGCATTTATTGGTCTAAAAACCGAGATAACCTTACATAATGTTTTAACCAGGTAAAATTTTGAAATTTTAAAATTCGGTCTGATTACCCTGTTCTTTAGTTTTAAGAGCGAGTATGCAAGCCAACATAAGGATGCATATCATAAAATCTAAACAGAAACTGCCACTTGAGAGAAACGCTGCGAACTAAATTCAGAAAAAGCCTTTGGAGTGTTCTTTTTTCTCTGCAAAGTCTGGCATCTTTGATTTACAACCTGGGTGGCTGGTCACCAGGTGGTTGCGAGGTTTTTCAATTACGGCGCTGCGCACCAGATGCGGCGAGAATAGGTCTACAATGGGAATTTTACAAACATATATGGGAATTTTACAAACATATGTGGGAATGAAGAAGAATGTGGAACAAATTGCTTAAACAACGAACATTGTATTCGGAATTTGACCGAAAACGGACAACGCCGCCAATGAAGGCGTCAATTACCCTTACAGAATCGGGTCACAAGGATCTTGGGAAAAAATTGCGCAATACTCTCCTTGGCCATTGAAAACATGAAAGTCAGAATTAGGCGCCTTATTACATTTCCCCCTCTTCTTGGTGCGATGGCATTTTCCAGTTTCATATGTCATCGTCAAGTAGCATCCGAGGATAAATATCATATCGCAACAAATGCAATTCTGGAAACGCGGTTTTATATTAAACTCATAATTTATAGAAATTGCGCTATACTTGCTTTTTTTACATCGAAATATTTTTTATTGCGTTTTAATATAAATGGTCCTATTCTCTCCCGAATTTCCCATGAATAACACCCTCGGCAACATCGGATGATTTTTCAGAAATATTTCTGTAAAAGACATTATTTTTCAATGACAACGCGACCTCATTCCGTCCAACTTTTGACACGTCAAAAGATGGCGCTGCAATTCGCGGAGAAATACATGTTTCTTTTGGCACTTCTTGCGCCATCTGGGAGCAATGATGTCAAAACCCTGGTGAAAATGAATGTTCGGCGTGGTGCGTACTTGGCCTCTCACATTTCAAAAATAACAGCGTTCGTTGACGTCTTTTATTATTGTATAAGTGGAGGCGGACGCGAGCCGGTTAACAAAGGCAATTCCATCAAAAGCAAGCGTGAATGAAATGTTCCTTTCAAACGTCTGACTGAAAGCTTAAAAACTCAAAAAATCTGTGCATGTACTGATATAGCTCAAGAAATTCGCAAAACGAAAATCCATCGTACAGTTCTATACACTTGTATGAAATAAAAAAAGAGATCGTTGAAATCTTCAAAATCACCATCAACGATCACTGCATTTTATAAATGAAGTACGATTTTATCACCAGGAAGTAGCAATTTTTCAATTCTTTCTAGATTCTGATATGTTCATTTTGCCTCAACCATCAATTGGATCAGTTCAATTGTGGTGAAACTATACTTGTGATTGATGAAATTTGTCCTAACTCTTGAACTGCAAACGAAACACTGCACGCTTTCCTCTAGCTAAGTTTTGCGGCTTTTGTCCCCTGGCGGAGAAGTGGGATGAATTTTCATATTAGTTAAATTTTTGGTATACGACCCCTAAAAGCCATCTTGTCCATACGTCCGTAAATTTGTAAAATCCAAGTGCGCCTCAAACGATTGCATTAACATTAAACGATGTCTACCCTATAGGACAGGGATTGGAAACTACACTTTTACTTCGCACTATCAGAAATTCGTATTAAGCGAGTTCGTCTTAATGATGTTCCACTGTATATCAGGGCTTGGAGAGCAACATTCATTTTTGCTACGATTCTGAAGCGTGCACAAACTTCGCAAGCACATATATAGACAAAGTCGGAGAATCGACAATAAATTCTATGGGCTGGTGGTGGTCTCCAGTAATTAGTTCGCACCACGATGAGTCCAGAAAAGCTACCATCGCAGTTGGCGAGAAATAAACGCACTAATCGACGTTGTTGAGCAACAATTAGGTGCCTCGGATGTTGGTAGGCAAATCCCAGAAATGCCAATTTTGTGGCAATGCAGCTCGGTTCCAAGGATTCCATGAATGGAGCGCTGGAAATCCAGCGTTGCTTTTATCATTTCAATTCGTTCAACTCGGCTTACAAATGCTCATATTACGTAAAAGGCGAATTTTAGACCTTGGCATTTTTGTCTTTGTCAGTTCTACCGCCGCCACTTACTTTCCTTAACTACGGACCATTTTCTCTGGAAACTGTCTAAACGTATCGATCTAATTAAAACAAGCGTTGAAATTGGTGGATATGTGCCGGATAAAACGTCGAGCATTCGCCCCCTTAAAAGTGGTTCGATGGGTGCATAGGCATTACCTTGGTTGGAACTAGGTTTACAGCCCTACTGGATCTTTTTGATGGGCATTACGTTCGATAATGGCCACAAAACCGGAGCGTTGCTTGTTGGAGATGAAACTCCAAAGGACACAGGACGGTTTGAAACCTCAAAAAGGCTAAAGGTTATCGAATAGTTAAACGTTTCGTTAGTTTCAAATCTCGGAGCAACATCTGCTATAGGGGTACTCAGTCGACAGACGCTTTACGTGCCGCATTTCTTGCAGGCGTACGGTCACGTGTGCAAAACCGGCACGCTAATTGGTTTTATTAAAACAGCGATAATCTTGAGTGACTATACCAATTAGCAGGTCGGTGACTTCGTGACGTCCAAAGAATGATTCGTACAGCTTCTGCCTGAGTTCCGCTGATGTTGCATGGCAAAACATTCTGGGTACATCATTCGTATCTTGGACATGATTTTACTATATATACCCTCTTAAAGCCGGTTCCAGGTAACAACGAGCTGGGTGGCTCATGTTATACTGTGTTAACGTGAGTTTGGATCCAGAGTTGGTCATCCTGAATCTTGATTTACTATACAGGGTGGCAAAAAAAGTCTGTTGCACCCCCCCAAATTTCGAGAATGGCGGCAAAAATGAACACTCTGATGAGGGCAACATATAGGAACCATGGGGTGCTGAATGTAATCGTGCCCAAAACATTTGGCCTCAAGGCCCATTTCAAAAGACTTTAGGTCCTAACTCTACGACGGTGATAGGTACAGCAAAACTCTCAATTAGAAAGTTGTAGGGCGTCGAAAAATTAGTTTAATGGCTTCATTTGCAACATTTAATTATCGATTGCGACACAACAAATGACTTCAGAGCTTCTTGTATGTTTGCACCCTCGCATAACACTTCTACATTGCAGGAAAGCTCGAATCATAAAACAAACTATGTCCCAGAGCTTTCCTGCAATGTAGAGGTTTTATGCATGGGTGTAAACATACAGGAAGCCCAGAAGCCATTTATTTTGTAGCGATCGATATATATTGCAAATGGAGCCATTTAACTAATTTTTCGACGCCCTACAACTTTCTAATTGAACGTTTTCTTTGTAGATATTACCCTTTTGCCACCCCGTTTATGTCATAGTTGCTCCATATCTTCTTCCATATCTGCCTAGTGTATAATCACATTGGACTACCCGCTCGCCGCCTACTGGCAGCTAGGGTGCAACTATAAATATTGTAACAAACTGAATGATGACAGACACTCGGAGCGCACAGGGTGCCCAAAAGTTTGGATCCATATTCAAAAACGATGTGTAATGCTTTGGCAGCAGAATTGATGTTGTCGAAGCAACAAGGCCATAGCAGGCGCGTCTCCGATGGTCCACGAATTGTCCGAAATGACCGAAAGGCCAAATCCAAGCAATGTTATTTCGAATACGCATTACTTGGACGCGGGGCAAGCGTTTTCTCGCCACATTGTAGGCTGCACGCACTATCGGGGGAGAAAAGTCGGACGAATTAATGGAGGAGAACTCTCTTTGGCTGCAAATAACGCCCGAGTGAAAGGCCGAAGTGCGTTAATACAGCGCGGAATGTTTTAGAACGTCGCCAAAGCGTAAAGGAAACCCGTTAGAAAGAAAAACGACGTTATTTCCCCCCATTACAGCTAACGCTCGCCCACGCGCCACTCCCAGCAACACATAGCCATGCCAAATTTATGGCGCCCTACAAGCTTCCGTCTTTTCATCAAGTTGATCAAGAAAACGGAATTTTCGGAACGGGCGACCCATACACCTCCATCTCGATGGATTACCGTTTTTGTGAACCTCAAAGTTACGAACGACACGAACGTTTTTACGAACAGGTGCTTTGGTCTCGAAAAGTATCCCGTAAATTTAAACATGGATCCCCGCTCCGATTTACGAACTTAAATTACACATTTTTTTTTCATTAACTCCGCGCCCATGTTGGCATGGATCGTTTGAGTCTTGTTCCTCATTCGCTCGGTAATAAATGTCGATTTCCCCCAACTGTACAGTGAAAGCCGCTTAATTCGATCACGTTGGTTCCAGCGATTTTGATCGATATAAGCGATGAATATAAAAAAAACACTTTAAACATTGACCTTATCAAAATAATTTGCTTTGTGTTTTAAAAATATATATATGTTTAAAATGATATTTGTTTTAAAACAAAGTTGTAAGTAGTGTTTGATGATGTCAGTATAATGACATGCTTCAGGTTCGACAATGCTGCATCGGCTGAAATTTCATTTTCTAAATCACGCAGTAAATCCATCTGAGTACAGCGGCTGATGCAAAAGATGCTTAGATGCACGCATGAGCATTGTCCAAACGTGTCCGTGCTTGTATGAAAGCTGCTCAAAATTGTTTCGCGCGTATGCGTTATGTAAAAATTTGATCGAATTAAGCGGCTTTTTTAACACATAGGGCAGTATAGGAAAAAAAATCCGTTCTGAAGATTTTGATCGATTCAATTGGATGATCGGATTAAACGTGATCGAATTAAGCGGCTGCCACTGTATGTCAGATAAAAAAGAAAATTGTACATCAGTATAATGACATTTAAAAAATGTATAAGACAATAACATTAATAAAGAAGAATTTTGTTAATGTCATTCTCATTTACATGTACATAATATTTTGGGGGTTCCTACTAGTGCGTAAAATCGAGAGTCCACTATAGCTGCAATGAGCGAGGCGTGGTGAACGCCATTCGCCAGTGAGGCGTAAGCGCCGACAAAATCGACAAAGCCATAAATTGCATCATTAAAAATTAATTTCTCGATAAAGCGGCTAATTTAGTCGATTGACAAGTTGGTGTGCGGCGAAGCGTGGTGAACAACCTCGACACGCGTCGAATCAACATCAGTAACGTTCCAATTCCCCGAACAACACTTTCCCCCTAACTTGCTTATTTAACATGCGGCATGTCTGCCAGTTTTACGAATTTTAAAATTAAAAGCCCATTATGAGCGACTGCGTGCGTAGATCCTGCTCGTCTCCTAACCGCATAACATCAGCTGCGAACACGTCTTTATCTGCGCATGCGCTCTCTGCCAAGTGAAATATGGCTCCTGTTCTATTTTGGGGCCATTCTAAAAGGACGTCCTCATGCAGGGGGTAGGGGGGGATATGTCGAGTCAAGGACATACCGTAATATGGACAATGGGGAAGGAGGGGGGTATGACCAACTCGGACGTCCAGTTAACTGATAAACAAAATGCCAAATAAAATCAGTTCCCAAAGTTAAAGGGGAATTGAGCGCAATATCGCGTAGCAAAAGCGTTATAAATCGAAAAAGTCAGGAAACAGCTAGGGTACCTCCAGTCCTGGAAATGCTGGAAAAGTCAGAGAACTTAAAAGCTCAGGGTCCATTTGCTAACTTTCAAGTTTTCCCAGTACAAATTTGCAACAGTTTCATTTTTCTAGAGCTGAAACTCGCAAAACTTTCAACCTTTTCCGAGGCAAATTTGCAACATTTTCCACGTTTTCCCAAGTACAAATCTTCAACATTTCAGCTGTTTTCGAGTACAGATTTGAAAATTGTCAACATAGTTTCTGAGGAGAAATTTTCAAAATTTCCAACCTTTTCAGAGTACAAAATTTACGTTTTCCAACTACCAACTTGAAAAACTTACAAAATTTTCCGAAAATAAATTTTTAAGTTTTTTTAAGGTTAAGAATTTTTTAAATATTTTCTAAGTTGGTAAAAGGGTAAGAGAGGAAAATTGCATCCACAACTGAAACTAACAACATTTGCATCAAAATGATATCGATTTCCTTACGATGTCACTGGAAATTTAAATGAAAATGTTTGTGTTGTTATATATAGCGAGTTTTTTGGAATTTCAAAGAAATAAAGGTCATTGCAAATTAAATTTTTCATCAGGTTTTTTTCCCTACAGGTCGATTTGGCTAGACGTGACCTTCAGGTGCTCAACATTCACATATTGTGGTTATGTACCATTTTCATGATCAAACATAAAAGCTTTGCTTTAAAGAGACTCCTTAATACCCTACAACCAACTCGATTACAGAGAACTGTATAATTTAACATCAGAAAGACTGGAAATTTTATTTTGGCTAAATTGTCGGACACATTTCCTGTTATTCATTCTTGAGTTACCCTCGTTTGTCTGATGTCGCTGCTCCGTTCAGTCTATGAAAACAATCAACAAAGGCCACCAAGCCAAGAGTCGCTCCCTCGGGGATGAGTGTCTATCGTATTGTACAGAGGACGACCACCATGATGACACTCCGTACAAAGAAATTCAATAATATTTACCGAGTGAGCTTAAATCGATATCCTGTATTCTTTAATTAAAGTGCAGTTTCTTCTGGGTTTGCGTCTGTCATGAGACTTTGACAGTGATCGTAGCGCAGTCTTCTGACTAACTTTTAACATTGCTTTGGTGACAGTCTCTCTGCAGTCCTTATCGAGCATAGGTGATGTCTATGGTGCCGCCACCTGGATTACATCAAACGTCCACGAACAAATGTCATAAAGTTGTCTCTATTTATAACATACCAAATTGTGTACATTTTTGGCCTAACAAAATAAATGGACAGAAAAAGATATGACAACATTATTTTCCTTGAGTTCAGTTTCAAAATAGTATTCATGAAGGATATATTCTCTTTTCATGGAAAACGATGGAAAAATAGTCAAGAAATGATGAGAAGTTATATTTATCTTGTAATTTCCACTTTCTAATGAGATTATACACGTAGGCCTACCTGCTGTGGCACATAAACACATAGCAGGAGAAGGGAGGTGTGCTGCCTCTTGCACGCGCCTAGGGGACAGCACCATAATTTGTAAAGGACTTTGCAATATTTTGAATATTAGAGCAGAGTGTTGCATGCTACAATGAAAATAGGGTTGGTAACTTTGTACGATTGTAATTCAATTAAGCGTTGCAAGCGTGAAAGCTCCAAAGGGACCACGAGTTATTAATACACATAAATTGGGATTTCCATGTACATGCGTCTACCTCATTGGAAAGGATGACTTCGCATTGCCATGCTCATATATAGCCATGAATGTTTCTAGAGCTTTATACAAGTGTATATTGGCAACATTATCACTAAACACATGCAGGGTTCTACTAATTTATCCAAAGTTCTACTAATTTATCCCGCGTTCTCCAAAGTTTTCCAAATCGGGCTCAATGACGTTCAGTCGCAATTGGTCATCGTATACGAAATGTTTTTTGAAATATAGTTGGGAAATTTAAGTTACGTGTAGGCCTATATGCGTTTCGTTTGACATTTCGCAGTTGCGACAATATAAAATGTCAGCATTTCTAGAATGTCACTTTTTACCGCTTTCCACGCCACGCATTTTAGATGTATCTTTAAGCTCCTTTTTTCAGATTTTGACATTAGATTACCCTCTTCCAGACGCAATTTTAGTTCTTAAATACCAACGTGCATTTCCTGTGTTTTTTCCTCCTTTGCATATTATAAATCCACCCACGTTTTGCATTTTTTTTTCATATTTTCCGTCTCAGAATTGAATTTTATTTCCTTGCTTCCCTCGTCTCGTGTCTTGCCAATTTTTGCATGTTAATCGTGTTTTAATATCAGCGCTTTCTGCTCTTTATCCCTCACAGTTTTTTCTCGTCTATCAGCATATACGGCACTTTTTCTGTGTTTTCCTCGCTTCTTTTGAAGAAAGATTGTACTATTTATAGTCGGATTTTTATTATTTTATTATTTGCGAGATTTGTTTTTTTTTAATTTTTTCGTCAAAACATTCCAAGCAGAAAACAGTCGTTTTGCCGCAACTTAAACGTATCTGCGAGGCCTAATTTCCAGACGAGTAAAAACAGTAAAACTCGAGTCGCCGCAGAATAAGCTTTTAAAAAAGATAGGACCGAGCAATGTTTTGGGTGCGAAATGATATATAGCAGACGTTCGAACGATTCTGTTTTTCGATATTTTCTCTATAAAATGATATATGTGCGAGGGGTGCAAATGGCAAAGATGGGAGCACTCAACCCATTAACTCGTATTTTATGATCATCGAATGTGGTGCACGGACTCGGAATTAGGATTAGGAAGAAAATCTAAAAATGGAAAAGCTCGAAATCGGTTATTTTTATCAAATTCTTTTAAAACTGGAAAACGATGGGCGTCGTGATTTAGCTACTGCAAGAATTGTTCCATGATTTGCAGACGTGTGAAAGGGTTTTTACGCAGACTTGGGGGTAAAGAAGAAAAATGAGTGATTATTTGTTATTCTTTTACCAAATATGTGCAAAATGTATAATATATGAATGGCAATTAGCCTAATGCAAAGTATTCTGTGCTGCATTATCGTTCACTACAAATGTTGATGCGTCAACCTTAAAAACGGATTTTCAATCGTTTTACTTTAACACACTTAGAAGTGTATTATAATTTCAGATACCTAGCGGCATTCTTGATGAATCTATCTCCGAACGATTGTGTGTAATCACAAAATCACATTTTGAAAAAAACATTAAGTCTATAATTTTAAAGTAGGGATTATATATTATAGACAACTACTAAAAATGAATACTAACATTGAGTGACTTTGCTGTGAGGAAATGATTTATAAACGGAACGAGCCTTTAATTGTCTGAAAGTGTTATTTATTTTAAAGACAATACAGTAGGGGTGATCATATAGGTGCCAGTCGTAAAATGGGCCGGCACTTTGGACAGTCGACTGAAGTCACGTGTGAAAAATGAACACATTAATTGGTTCTAAAATAGCCATAATTTTGAATGCATTTTTAAAAAAATGGTTTAGCCTGTCGAATTTTCACACGTGACTTCAAGACTGTCAAAAGTGCTATTCGTAAAGCATTAGTCTGAGTACGCCCATTTACTTGTATATTGGGTTGTCGTAATCCCCTTAAATATGGGCAATCACATATAGCGTCACAGATAACAGGGATTGCACACCTACAGGGGCATTTGGAAAAATACGATTGCAAATTTAGGTGGTTTTTTTTGCAAGGAGAAGATGTTTACTCATATTATTTTAAAATATAACTTTAAAAATATTCAGTTCAAAAGCCGGATACTCAATTGACGAGCCGAGATAATAACTAAATATTTCTCCATCCGCCTACCAATGCATTACGCACTGACAGTTGCCATAGCAACAGACACTATTTTCAATGTTTAAGAGTTATTTATACTAATGGTTTGTTTGAATATTGAAGTAATTAGATTTCGAGACAGCTGTTATCTCGATCAGTATCTCCTAAAGCAATAAGATGAAGCGCACGAAATGCACGTTCTGATTCGTCAAAATGTTGAAATCATCTTTGTTGTAAAATCGATGAAGCTTAAATAAAATCCGCTTTGTATCCGACCGTCGCAAACGTCCCAACGAATCAAACAATCTCATTAATGCTGATAGAAGAAGCTTAATTCAGCAATGAGGAATCCCCGCGAAATCCATCGCACCAATGCCCGGGCTTGTTTATATAACGGAAGTCTTATGAGCAAATTTTTTAAGCGCAGAATTACGACGACATCATCCGGGTAAACAGTGCGAGATTTGTGCGAATCTGCGGTAATGTTTGTTTACGAAGCTATATTTCGGACTGCTGCTTTCATCCTTCAAGTAATGTATATCTAAGTTCACGATACGGAGCCAAAAACAAGATTACAAATAACCAGAGGGAAAATACGGAAGCCCAGCAGAACCACAAAAAAATCTAAATAAAGTGCGAGGCATTTGGCCAAAATCATTTATTTCCCGAAATGTAACTCGATCCTCTTAAAATAGACCTGCAGGCTGCTTAAGCTTAAACTCGAATTAAACACCCACGTGGAAATGTCGTCATCGTGGCGCCAAATGTTACAAACGGGTAAATGAAGATGATTTGAATTGCGACAAACATGTACGTCATCATCTTCTAATTAAGAGGTTTAATGACAAATCCTCGTACACGAGCGCTAACGAAGAATTAATTGCTATAGGTAATTAAAAATTCCGTTGAAGGCGCTGTGAATTGACGTGCAAAGCATGGCTTTTGATCTTAATAAAGGTAATTGAAGAAACGTGTGGCCCACGCAGAAACTACTGATTAGGGAGTCGAGGCATCAGAGTCCTACTAGAGTTAAAATAACGCCTAAACATGGCTAGGAAAATAGATCTTGGAATCATGTAAAAGTTTGACAATAAGGTATGATAAAGTTACAAGCAACGCAACTACGAATCATCTGGCATGTTTAATTTGCGTGAAACTACATCATCATATTATGTTAAGAAAATTTGTTACTTTTTATCATTTTGGAATAAATATTTAAAAGTATTGCTTTCTCAGATGTTATGGGAGTAAGTCTTACTCTAGAGAAAAAATGAATGGTGTAAAGATTAATGGATAATGAAAACATTTGCAATATCTTGCTCAATTTTGGTGGAAATAAATGTACATGTTATGTCAAACCCCGGCCTGTACATTATTTGCAGAGTGTCCCACTTTAATGGTTTCACTAAAACATCTCGGAAATTGAACATGCGACGAAAAAACGTTCTAGACAAAAGTTAGTTTTACGGGATGGTCACAAGATGCAAGATGGTGTTAGTGATAGGTCAATATTTATAATTATGCATGCATTGTTTACGTATAGGATTAAGTTCCATTGAAGAAAATGTCGACCTTGACCTCACCTACAACATCGGCATCTATGCTAAAAACAGAAAGCACCATCTTGTGACCTCCTTCAAAACAAACAGCTTTTGTCTAGAACTTTTTTCCCCCAAAATGCTTATTTTCCTTAATGTTTCAGTAAAGCCTTGAAAATGTGGTATCCGATATGTATTTAAATACTGCTTCTTAAATAAAATTCTTTAGCACATTCTAAGGTTTTTTTACAACTTTAGATAAGTTATAATTAGTTTTAAACTAGCATAGATCAATGGAAAAACTCGATAAAACATTACAAAAAAAAAATTATATCTTTGTCTTGACATATAAACTGGGTCAGTGAATTGTTCCGACATCGTCTTCAAGACGTTACCCTGCCCTTATCGTTTAAAGCAAGCAATGTCTAAAATGCGGTGTATACTTAATTTTAAACGTTACTATCATGTTACGTTCTTTGCAACGCTATACGACCGAGATTGATGCGTCTTCTATATTGAAAATGACGATGAAATGAACGTTTTAATAAGGCTGAGTGAACGACACGTTGGGGAAAAACGTATTCATCAAAATAGTTCATTAGTCTTTAATTAAAACTGAAGAAGGTCATAGCTTTATTATCAATCACAAAGCAGCAATTAGACTGCGAATTAACCGAAATTAATAACGCTCTTGAGATAGGTAATCTTGTTTGTACAGTAGATAAATGCGCAGAATTTTTATCGCACAAACAAGCAGCAATGCAAAAGAAAATAACACGAGATTACTTGATGCATTTACATAAAAGCAAATGTTTGTTTGTCATATGCTTCGAAGTAAAATATTACTTAGAAACCACCCACCCGTGCACAGATGCGAGAAATTATAAACTGAAATTCAATTATTTCAACGAAATTATAGCATCTAAAGCTGCTTTTATTAATATTCAACAGCGGGCATATTGGGCTCGTGAAGACGAAACTCAGGGGACATTAAAATATTTTCGTTTAAAACCTATCATTTTATTTATTAGGTCGTTTGGATGAAATCCTACCCCACGTAAATGGAAAGGAGTTGCAACGTTTATCGGGGAATTTCCATTACAACATACCTATTTTCATATTGTCTAATGTTCGTTGGAATTACGCAACATAGCGTGCAAGCTTGGGAAGTCGAAAATTGATTAATTTTAGTCGAAAATTAGTAATATCCGAATTCGGAATTCGTCTTAATCAAAGAAATTAACATTTTTCGTCCATTCCATAGGACGGGACTAGAAATGAGTTCGTATTATCAGAAATTCGTATAAAGCGAGTTCTTCTTAAAAGAGATACCATTGTATAGCCAACTCCTCTTAAAATTCATTTGATATGAATTGTGACAGCACTTTATATACAGTGTTTATATACTGTAGTAGGGTTCATTTTTCATCCAAAAAACGTAAAAATAGAGAATCAGATGAACACCGCCAGAACCAACGACTCAAATTTAGGCTAAACTACAGTAGATGGCTTAAATTGCTTTACGGAATGCCTTCATTATCTTTTTCATATTAAAGATTTAAAAAAAAATAACTAAACGAGTCAGCAATCTTAAGTTTATCCTTGCACGTACTGTATTTGCATTAGAGAGATAGCAGCAATCAAGAATTGCAATATGTAACCCCAACAAAAGAGTGCCAGGAGTCTTATTACGAATACTCGGCACTTATCTGTCTCATAATCATGCTAAACACGCTCAACTAACCATTGTCTTCACGTGATAATGCGAGGAACGTACGCCCATGATGGTTGTAAAGTACATGTATATTCATTAACTTGCATAATTTTTGGCTTTTAATGATGTTTAATGATTGTGTATTGAAATATAATATTCTCGCTCAAACTGAGACGTGGATCTTCTGAAGTTTATTCGAAAAAATTGAAAGAGTTACGTAAACAGTTGTGCACTTTTAAAAACATGAAGACAAATAATGAATGCAAAGTTGGAAAATTACTTATTCATCTTTATTTGTTGGCAGTTTGAGAATTTAAATGCTGCGCATTTGACGTGCAGAACAAATGAAATAGTAATTGTTTGAGTAATGAAATCGATCGGGACGACCTACCTATTATTTTTCTCAAAAATGTCTATTATTATAGTATTATAAATGTAAAAGTCATCATTGCTAAAGGCACCTACAAGTAATGGTGCATATCGTATTGCCTTACTAAAAACAAATTTCTTCACCATAACATGTCAAAATATATATTTTTTTAAAAAAAATTGGTAATATAAAGCTGAACGACCCGTATTTCTTTCATTTCGCACTTTTTGGAAGTATTTTCATATTTACTTTTTTTTAAACTAAAGTGAAATTTTAAACTTTATATCTGTCTAGTTTTTGCATTATTTTACAACAGGTGTATTTTACAAGTACAAATTATGACCTCTTTCGATCGAAATGAATGCGGAAATCAAAGTTAATTCACTTGACCCATTAAAACTCGTCGCAATCTACGAGTTATTTTTCGTCTAACTTAATTGCTTCAAATTTCGTTTTTGAGTCTTTTCCCTAAGAAAAGCAAAAGATTAATGGTAAAGGCGGACGCGTTGAAGATTGCGCAATTTTGCTTAAAACTGGTGGCTGTCAGCTGCTTAGATTGCACACCATATTTCAAATTTCAGCACGAAAGCACTTGCCAGAAAATGCTCTCCAATAAAACACGGGTGAAAGAGGCGTCAAACCCATTTACCCCACAGGACATCATTTCAGCAGTAATTAAGTTATTAATCACTTTGAAAGCATCAATTATTTCCAGCGATTAATTCGGTGAATTTTAAAGGCTTGTTTTGTCTTGGCTCGCGCAAGAAGATGCATTTCTTGTAAAGAACGGCAATTTCCCTAAAAAATAAATCACTATTTTCAGGCTTATCTCGAAATACATGTACAAGTACGTACATTGGAATTCTGCATCATCCGCTGTTTGGGATTACGAAACCAAGGGGCATTCACCCTCATTTTTTATTACAATGGGTACTTGAAACACTAGGCCACGTACCAGACGATTAATAAAAATTAAGTTGCACGTATTTAGAAAAAATGGTGTATTTTTGGTTTTATTTATGATTTCTTTTTTTTTCAAACATACAGTGATTTTGGTTTAATCTATACCAAATGACTCGAAAAAACAAGACTAAACAATTAAATAAAGAATTAAAGGAGGCCCAGGCGTATGATTTTGAGGAACTGAATGAATGTTCATTCTATTACATGATGTCATAAGTTGCCATTTAAATTTTAGTTTTTAGCTCATGTACAGTGTACCTGAACTAAGAATGCAAGTTTCAGCGCGCTGATACATTGTCCTCGAAGTTGAACAAATTGCATTTTCAAATTTCTGAAATTTTCAAATTCAGCTGTAAAATGACTTTCACTTCCATCATAAAAAGAAGAACTTTTGCAATAAATATTTGACCATCGAGGTAATATTTTAATTTAAACCTTTTAGGTTTAATGCAATAATATTTTGCCAATGGAGGTCGAATCTCCACTGATTTCAGAATTTATGGAAACTTTTCTCATCTTTTTTAAGTGCTCGAATCTATAGGAGACGGTCAAATCGATCAATATCTTATCAAATAAGCATTTTGCTCCTTGGAATTGTTTGCTTGGACGAAACCAAACACCGAACTACAGTCTCAATTTCATAACTCTGATGTACAACTTGCATGTCAATATTAACAATAATGAAATATTTTAAAACATTCATCTTATTCGAGTACGAATTTTCAAGACGCAATAATATTGCGTCTCTCATAAAAAAGTTAATATTGACATTTCTAGAAAACATGAGCTGAAATTTCGCTACAAAAGCTAATGTTGTCCATACCTAGAAAAGGTAACTGTGTGCATTTCATAATAGGACGGTTTAATATGATTATTGGCGAGTATAAAACGCAATAATGACAGTTGGGGTGAGCATGTAAACTACTAAAATAATTATTCTATTCTGTATTATTAACCTTCAAATAAAAAGAAAATTAAAAATTTAACGATGATCGACGTTATGTGGGAGAGTGATTTGCATGGCATAAAATTGAAATCCAATTCACGTGAAACAATTAAATGTCATGCCATCCTACCCAAAAGTACATTTAACTAAATATCTGTATGCGCAATGTGGTAATTTTGCGACAAAACTGCCAAATCAAACAACTGTGTTGGCGTGGTTATACAATAAATTAAAGCAAATTACATTTCCATGTTCACACTTATGCCTTCGATAATCCATCCTTTTATAGTTATTCGCAGTTGTGTTTAGGATAAATCCATTTGCATCACCTATGTGCGTGTGCTTAATTCAGCCTTGACTGGTGCACGCTTTATAATCGTTAGTTCAGAAAACATAAAAAAGCAATTTGAATATCGGGTGTTTAATCAATAGAAATTAAGGTTTAGCAGTCCCTGTTCTGCACTCGACTTCAGAAAACACTGCTTCTCCATCTCGTCGATTTAATTTAAATATTTTTTTCGCTGCATTTCTGTCAACTCAAGCTACTTCAAATCAATATGCAGTTCAATTATAACGGAACAACAAATAATAAGTAAGTTATCTTTTCTTCAATATAGCGTTTTCAAAACATAAAATTAAATTAATAATTATATTCGATAAACGTTTGATACGACCTGAACAAGGTCAATAGATTGAAATGCAAGTAATTAGTTAGTGACAAATTGTCCAAGGAGAACTGCGAATTCATTGCTTCCAAGTTAAGGTGAATGCTGTGCAGTTCACCTAAAACGCGTGCAGCGCCGGCTAGAGTCGAAGTTTCCATGCAGCTCCTCCTCATAGAGTAGGATTAATCATTAAGTTGATTATAGAAATATTTCTCTGTATTTTAACATATGCTTAGAAAGTCAGTGAAAACATTAAAAAAAAATCAGGAGTGAGAATTGATTACAGGCTTTATACGTGCTAGACTGAGAGATACAAAAATAAAGCATTAAATGAATCCTCCCTGGAGTACATTTCTATTTTGATGCGCTTAATTTCCCAAGGCTGAGCACGATTTTAGCTACGAGGGTATATATGTGTATCATAAATCCTCTTCTTGGAAAAATTGCGCAGGGCATAAGGTACGTCACTTACATTTGACATTCAACTATTGATTTTAGGTACATGTACTTTTCTCGACCTGGAAATTTTGCAAAATTAATGTTTTCTAATACTTGTTTTCTTAGTCTCGTAAAAAAATAAGCTAACATGCCTGTATGATACATTAATCCCGAATTTCCAACATCTTAAAAATTGCATGTGAAAATGCTTTACCTGGCTATACCTTGTTATAAGAAATGTATTTGTAAAATCCACAATTCTATCCATATGTATATAAGGTGGCAAGTTTGGAAATAATCTGTATCTTTAAATTTATCAAATCAACAAGTAGGTCAAAACAGCACAAATAGTAACAGCATTGAGAGATTTGTGTTGAATGTGTTGAATAATATTACCTTTAAGTTTGTCATATTAAAAGAGTGAAGAAATTCAGGGATCATAGAGTAGGCTATGTGGCTAAGAATGGTAAATTACTGTGTATAAACATGTGCAGTACTATACCAAGGTCTGTCAGTGTCCATTCTCCATG
The DNA here is from genome assembly GCA_034697705.1 of Ommatoiulus sabulosus. Classification (NCBI taxonomy): domain Eukaryota; kingdom Metazoa; phylum Arthropoda; class Diplopoda; order Julida; family Julidae; genus Ommatoiulus; species Ommatoiulus sabulosus. The sequence continues at coordinate 12,595 of JAQGAO010000424.1, read as the reverse complement.
GGAATCACGAAGAAGATTGTTTTATAAGCATAAAATAAAATATTTTAAATAATAAAATGTTTATAGATAACAAACGTAAATATCTAGGAATTGCGAATTGCTTATTTTTGTATATTCATTAGTGTTGGAATTTTAAATTCCAACACTTCTAAAAACGAAGTTTTCAATTAGTTCAAAACTAAGGCGTTGGAAATTTGAAAATACGAAGTTCACAATATCTTGTTATTCACCTTCGTTACTTATAGACAAACAAAATATTGAAAATATCTAACTGTATCTCTAAAACTACTGCATTTTTAAATACATGTATTGCCATTAGAGAATAGATCACTGCATGGTGACGTCCACGACGTCAATTTGACAAAACACAAATAATTATAAACAAAACGAATGAGTATTTTACACCATGTCGAGCTCTTTAAATAAAGAATTTGATTAAATATCATATTCGGCTGGTGAAAATTTCGAATTTGAACTTGAATTATGAAGAACAGGCATTACAATGCATAACGTCGAAAACATCGAAGCCATGGTAAATTCGAGAGGACCATAAAAGAGCACTTTTAATTCATGCATCCTGTCGCGTAACGGGGCACTGCAGTTTTGCTAATTTACAACGCCCACTTGGCGCTGTGGGGATCTTTTGTTTTAATTAACACAAAATCAAAAGAAATTAACTCGCGGCACATGCATGCATGGCGTAAATGACGCAGTCCTGCGCAGCAGAGGTTAGCAATTGCCAACTCTGGCCTATATTACATTAGCGAAACGAATTTCGGAGCCATTTACGTCGTAATTTTACGACGTGCGCGCAAATATTTCGTTTCCTGATGTAGCCTTCTGTCAAGTAGAGTACTTGCAATGATGCGGAATCCAGTATCTACTTTTATTTACCGTCACGTGGTTGATTCTACGGGCTTGGCTTATTTCACATCAGCCACCATCCGCCATTCCTCTTCATTCCATAGCTTCGCCTCTGCGAGCTTAAAGATATCATGCATTATTGCGTATATAGTGATCAAAAACTGGACTATATCTTCATTGAATTGACCCGAGCCTGTTTTAACCTCATTGTTATTAAGAGAACCGAGGAGTGCATTGGGTAATTAAAACTCTTGCGTTGCGAAGTGCGCATGACTGGAAGGGCACCGAATGAAGGACGAATTTGATGGCGTCGATCAAATCAATTATTTTAAGACATTTTCTAGCCATCTCGTCGTGCATCGCAATCATCCTCGTCGAATTAATTCCGCGAAATTTAGTGTCAATCCGATAAGAAATGCATTTGAATGAAAATCTTTACTGGTCTGCTAATGATAAGAATTTCCCATTCTGGAAAGTGCTTCAGTCATATGAGCTGCCATCAAGTTCCCTGGATAATTTTCAAAATGAATAGCTCAAACAACTATTAATCTTTTTATGGACGTTTCATATCACATTTTTGGTGTTTTATAACCCAGTAATGAAGTAGTTGATAATTTAAGTAAGTTTAGATATCTTCCGCGCATTCAACCATTTAGTTTTTTTTAAAGAAATCGTGAATATTAGTTAAGACATTTTAAAGTTATTTACGGAAGTAAGGTTACTTTACCGAAACCGACGAAATAAATACACTTCGACTAAAACTAGGTACTTATAAAGAGTTTCTTAATTATGAGGCAAACAGTTATACCTTCCAATGAATTACATTTTCAACATCGGATATCCTTCTCACTTAGGGATTGAATTATGTATATTTCTCGATTTTCTCGATAACATTAATTGGGAGTTTCCTATTTACTCGCAGGTAATTCGTTAACTGAAAAATGTGCTGCTACTTATTACAAAAACTCGACATTAAACATTCGGCAAGATTCATTTAGCCGAATGTTGATTGGCGTGTAATCGAAATTTGTTTTATCTGGGTCCAGATATTGTGATAATGTTTTAATAATTTATGACATTAATTATTAGATGATTAATGGCTTTCAGATAAGTGGTCGATTAGTTAAAGCGTGCTTAAAAGTCTTTGATAAAATGAGTACATCAAAATGTCAGTATAGTTGATCCTAGAAATGACTTTAAAATGAAAATAAATCGCATTCTATAGGATCTTCACAAAGCTTCTAAACAATTTTATTTGATAGCAAACACATTTCAGACTTTGTGGGCATAGCATACCGAGAAACGTCTCACGCGAAGTTGCATTGATTATTGGCTTATGCTTGTCATGAACAAGCAATTATGTTTAATACTTTGTGAAAATCTACTGGGTCCATATTCGTTTAAACTGCAAAAAGAAAGGACATTTACCTCCATTGGACTGTACAAAAGCAGTTATAAATAGCTTCGTTTGAAAAATATCAAAAGAAATGACGGGCACTGAAGCCTCAATCATTTCCGATGTCTGCTCCATTTCATTCTCCTTATTTGGAGAGAAAAAAGAGAAAACAGATTTCAACAAAACGACCTTGAATAATGAAAAAGTACAAACGAACAAGAATAGAAGAAATCCTATTTTGATTGACATTTTCTCGAATTCACGAAAGTGTTTTCACTCTCCCCTACTGTTACACTTTATGTATTTGACAGAAAATAGCATCGAGAGAAACGTCCGACAATTTTTTGTGTTGGAAATCTAAATGGAACGGTATTCCCTCTCAGCCATCATTTGGGAAAGAAGATCCCCGAAAGACATTTTGTAAGTCATGTGAAAAATTGAAAATTGCTTATGAAGGCCCCATAAGGAGGCTTGGGTGTCTTATTTATTTCTATTCCAGTCAGTTTATGCGAAGAGCTTTTCCTATTCGGTTTATTTCGTCACTTTCCGATATACATTGTATTGTATCGTTCAACATTTTCGACAAATAAATCGATTATTTTCCATTTAAGTTCATAATAGTCGAGCATGTATCGTTCTAATCGACAAAATATATATGTATTTCTTAAGTTAAAATGAACAATTTGCCAACACCAGCGTTTGACATCAAAAGGGCATAATGGTTACTTTGATTTCTTTCATTTCAAATAAAATGGGTAAAATTTATAGAAAATTTAAATCCAATAATTGACTTACTCACCAAAGCCTAAAAATCAAATTCTCCGGTTTTCAATAAAAAAAACTACACATTATACGTTTATTTTTCCATAAGTTATACTTAAAATAATGATGAATGCATGTTCCATTACTTTTGATCGAACATTTTAAAGATTAAACTATAAGATATCCTGATGCAAACCAACCTAATAAAGTTTAACCTAAAATCGCTTGATCTTGCAACATTGCAAAGCAAAAGGCTCCATTTAATAGGGACTCAATGACTTCAAATGCGTTGAGAAATTGTCCGTTGATTAAGCTCTGCAGTTTGTAGAATAGTGGGTAAAATGGCACTGGGGAACCTAAAAATTCGGGTGATTAAAGCATTCCTTTTGGACGTGTCAATGGCCAGAGGAATTCCCCGGACTCCATTCGCGGACCTTCCAAAAATAACTCGGCTCACTCGTACGAATTGGAAAGTCCGAACGGCATATTGATCACCCCAGAGGAAACTACCGCCATTTGCTAAACAGAATTAATAATCTAAAACGAATTCCATTAGTCCTTGGTGGAAAGAATTCAATTTTGAGATCAACGCTCTGAGGCTGGCCACAGAGTGGCGAAGTGCTGTCAAGTATGGGGAATAAATGTGACACACGTTCAATATTCTCAAGGGGCAGCAGCAGCAGCTGATCAAGTCCGCGCAAAAGATTATGAAACGAACGATCTGAAATGCAAATGCTTGAAATGTTCCCTATACATGTAGTTTGTGACGCACCATACTTTAGTATGGAATCGGTACGAGTAAGTGCGCTTGAGTAACAAAGGTGATCATCAGCTTTAATGCTCGTTTTGCCAGTAAATGTCGAATAATTAACCTATTTAAAACAAGAACATTAATCTCAAGATCATTCAGGAATTGAAACAGCATCTACATTCGACAGTATGTTTATAAATCTAAAAAGTAAACTTTCTATAGATAGTTTAATTTGTTTTTAAACTCTATAAAATATGTTCAGTAAAGATATGAATCCAAACGATTTGTCCTTAATCAATCTGAAGGTGCAAACGCTGGATATGGATATGGCACTGTAATGATGATAAATGCACATGGCTTATCAGTGGCGCTATAGGTGGCGCTGCTGCCCTTGTTAACTATTCAAAACTTTTCAATGGACACTTTATTCTAATAAGCAAGAGACAACACCCACGCTGTGAATGTGCACCCGAACATGAACATGAACTGTACAATGTAAAGTAGGTGGCGCTGCTAGGCTATTCAAAATAATCAAAATACTGATTACAGCCATACTCACTTTTACCTGTTCTTATTGTGGGCTTTGAACACATGAATGCTTTTTGGTATTTTGAGATGGATAGAATAATACGAAAGCCATCGCGATCGGTTGAATTGAAGAACTTCTACGGATATATCGTAGTCTTTTATCCGCAATGATTCTGATAGACATGTTAAGTAAAACGCTCCGATCCAAAAACGGTGTACTCTTTTTTACTTTGCTGTTTGATGCGCTCATTTCCATTCTCTAAAGCACTTACGACCAGGCTTTTGTTCTACTGCGTTTTAAACAAGCAAGAGTCAATCAACATTACTGAGATCTATTTATCAAATTCGTTGGAGAAAGAAGATAAATATTTATAGCAGATTCGTGTGCACTGATGTGTTTTGGACGATTGAAGAAAAGCTAGATGGAACGACCTGAAAACCCTTTTTCTTTGCTTTTTTTTTTACCATGATCAAATGCTCCGGTATATACTTTGCATAACGAATCGTTCCGCAGCATTGAATACTTTTTTTAGATTCTGAAGATCCTTGATGATGGTTGGATTTAGGGTGAATGCAAATCGGTCATTTTAAATGCAGCTTTAAAACCATTCAGAATACTGTCTAACTGATACACTGTTTATATTCGGTTATTAAAATTGATATTCAAAGCAATGACATTAGTTTAATTTCGAATTTTTTTTTTTCATTTTTAATTTCCTTATATAAATTATTTAAAAAATAAGAATCATGTACAAATACATGTAAATTGGAATAAAGTTTAAAATGTCAGCTCTATCGATTGCTTTAATTCTGGAATAGAAAACTGGTGCATGCAATACCAATTCCTCTTCGACTATAAATTTTCCTGCGCAAAGCTGGGTACTTTCATTTTCACGTATTTAATATGTCAATATTAATATTATTTAATATTTTACAAATAATTCCAATAGTCGTATCATTCAGCATATAAGGTTAGAATTGTTTTAGCACAGTATATATTTTTAGGATAACTTGAAAATAGGATTGATACTTCAATGAGTTTAAACTTATTCAATCATACAATGTACATGTACATGTTACCTTATTTTTGAAGGTTTTCGCGCATTCAAATTTGTGGGTTCATTAAAAGTTCAATGCGTATTGGAGATTTTCAATGCAATAAAGTATGATATGTTATGTAAATAAATATTAAATAGTAATAATTTCTACAAGTTAAAAAAAGAATTCTTCAGTTACCGGTATTATTTAATGGGCGACATGGGTGTTTTCTATGTTTTGAACTTTGCCATTATCAGTTTATTGTGCCCATGTTCCCTTTGTCATTAAGCATGGCTTTGCACGTCCATGAATAAAAAAGCAGAATGGAGAAACCATGCAAATTGGATTTTTAACCCTTTCATTGAAAACATGGTGAAAACTAAAAATCCTGAGCATAATGCATTTCCGCCGTTGTTCCTTTATACGTAATTGCTAGGCAAAAGGTCACGCCCCGTTTCACACCCAAAATGACATTGCTTGACTTCAATTAACTTTAACCATAGCTTTTTATTTCATGCTGACGCGCTATGATGATAAATTGGAATTTAAACATTTTTGTTGAATGCATTGGGAAAAATGTAAAAAATCTTAGCATAATGCATTTCCGTCCCGGTTTCTTACGTAATTGCTGGGTAAAATATCCCATTCCGTTTCACACCCAAAATGACATTGATTGACGTCAATTAAATTAAACAATAGATTTTTATGTCATGGCGACGAGGATTGTTTGCATGGCAAAATTAAATAAATGAATATGACTTGCGCTTCTACAAATTATAAGCATCAGATGTATTCTCAAGGCTGTAATTTAATAAATAATTCATGGTATTATATTATTTCAAAAGTACGGAAGATGCTTCTGTTGAATTTTTGAGTATGATATTGGTACCAGAATATACTGGATTAATTACTACCAGATCTGCATTAATATTATATTGTTGGACCTGTTTAATTGCTACTACATGTACATGTAGAATTACAAGAGCTTCACGAATTACAACAATAATGACAGCAACGACATTACATGTATAGTGTATAAATCATAAGGATACAAATTGTCTATTTCATTCATATTAGAAATAGGATTTATTTTATAAAAGCATTTCCCCTTAATTTATAAGACAAGATGCACAAATTCGTATGATGTATCTCTAGGAAATACATTACTGTATATGTCAAATTTGAGAGCAAACGATAAATTGGATACCTTATTTATTCTTAGGTTTTGTTCGCAAAGTTTCTCATCCGTGAAAAATTGTCTAAGCCAAATCTGCAAGCGCATCCGAGAAATAAATACATTATTTGGCTGTAAATGTGCCGACATAGCAATAGTAAAATAAAAATTTCGGAGGAAGTAGGGATGATAATATGAGATGCATACAGTATGTCAGGAAATCCAGGTTCAAATAGCGCATCACTATACATTTCCAGTTACGTAAGATAGACAAAAATAAAATGCCTCAAGATCAACATCAAGTTCTATCTCATGATGCATATTTGTTGCTTATATAACATTGTAAACATGGAACGCATTCCAGACCAGAAAATTTGCGACCATAATACTGTTGGCAAGTGGATCATATTTAATTTAAACGTATATGAAATTCTAATGGCATTTTCCCTCTCACACGGTAAAATCGATGAAATTTTAATATAAACAACATTATATTACATGCCATATCTAATAAAAGCTTGTTTTCTTTTACCCAAATAACTACCTTGAAGCATGCTGCACACTCTATACACAATTTCATAGAAAATATGTAGGGTATTGTTTTTTCAGGTTGTTTTTTTTTCGCTTGGCGATGAAGCGTTCTTTCCTTTACTGAATTTCCGTGCTGTTTTGTTATTGAAAATATTCATTTTTACGCATAAACAGGTAAGTAAGACCAATGTACATACGCAGACGTCCGTGCATGCTCAGAAAAACAACTATGGTTTATGTCCGTATACAGATGCATTCTTGTGCATTCATGGGTTGCAGGTTGACTTTGCTTCCTGTTTACTGGATAACAGCTATAAAACATCCGAATGACAATTGATAGTGCCTTACGAAAATGATATCTTCATAGCAGCTTTATAGTGTTCCTTCTTTTCTGAAGACACGCATGCATAAACAGTAGGGCAAAATTATACAATTTTTCTAAATTAAAAACTTCCATCATCCGTCTAGAAATTCATGCCTCAGATCTGCTTTGGGCAGATCACGTTGTGAAATGAATCTGCTCAAGTTATGAAGCACCACAAGTCAGTTACTGCACCCTATAGTTACATGTGCTTCAAAAATGGAGACACCAAATACTGATTATTCGAAAACGTGAACAGGGTTAGCACAAATGAAATAGACACTTTTAACATTGAATAAAAAAAACTATTAAAGTTATGTGCATTCACATGGCATGTTTCTGTAGGTATAAACTCAACTTTTTTTCACATGCACAATGATGACATCAGCATACTGTACTTTCATTTGTGATAACCTGCCTGTATTTATAGGAAATGGAGACATAATTATGCAGTCTAAATTTAAAAAATCCATTGGAATTTGGTGGTAGTATATACTGTATAGGTTATAATGCAATATGCATAAAATCCTTGTGCTTTTCCTAAGGGAGCTTTAATAAAGAAAAACTAATAAACAGTAGGGCAAAATTATACAATTTTTCTAAATTAAAAACTTCCATCAACGATGTTTATACGTGAATAAGATTTCTTCTGATATATTGTCAATGTAAAAGAAGTACAATAAGTAATTGCTTCATTTTCAATAGACAAATTAATATATAAAATTAACTTGTACTAGGCTTTGACAATATCTTTATAAACGAGAAATCCTAGATAACTACATTCATCGGTTTTATGAGTTAATGAAGTATAAGCAGCAATAAAAATAATTCTAAAATATACGAGTTGTAAAAAACATGATATGCGAACAAATGCTTTTAGATGCAATAGGCCTATACTGCATCCTTTATGAAATTTAACAATCCTTTATTACATATGGGAAATGGAAACATGATTATGCAGTCTAAATTTTAAAAAATCCATCCGTATATGCAAATATTTTTTTTTCTTAATTAGAAATTCCCATCAACGATGTTTGTACATGTATAAGATTTCTTCTGATATATTGACAATGTAAAATAAGTACAATACGTAATTGCTTCATTTTCAATAGACAAATTAATAAATGAAATTAACTTGTACTAGACTATGACAATATCTTTACAAACGAGAAAACCGAGTTAAATACATTCATCGGTTTTATGAGTTAATGAAGTACAAGCATGCAGCTAGTTAAATAAAAATAATTCGAAAATATATACTGTATAAGAGTAGGAAAGATCAGGATATAAAAACAAGTGCTTTTAGATGCGATATACCGCATCCTTTATGAAATTTAATAACCCTCTATTGCACATAACGCATTGCAAATTCTTTCCTCCCACATGATCTTATATGCTTTAAGATTATAATTAAATTTACTTATCCGATTACTAAATCATTTGCCAATGTCAATTGACTGTAGATGAGATTTAACGGTTTGATTGCCAATCAAGCTCTTTGAAATCATACACCATGAACACAAGATCGATGTCACAGACATTTCCTTTGAAAGAAATGGGGGGTGCTCGCATCAATATTTATCTAATTAGGAACGATAAACACGAACCATGTTTTCGGGCGCTTTCACACAATTCGCCGCTAAATTTTCCTTCATTCCATTCCTTCTACAATTTTCCAATTCCATCAACTATACTGTAACACAGATAAATCGATTATCGATGTCGTGCCTGCGGATCTGAGAGAAATATGCCCATATGTTTCATGGGAAATTTTTTAGGAAAAACGTCAACATTGAATTTTGAAGCAAATCAGCTAGATAATGACATTGAACTATTTTTTTGCCAATGCTTTTTTTGGCACGTTGCCTCGCCGAATTTATTGTTGAAAATGTATGTCACGTTGTCAACTGTCAAAGATGCGTGAGCAAACATCTGCAATAGTCTTTGATCAATTCAAAGTCAGTGAATTACATAATCTAATTTGAGTATTGTATTAAAAGAGCTTACATCCGCGTGTGTTACGATGCTCCGCGCATACCATCCAGAAATTTCGCGGAAGAATCTGCAGAAAAACTCGTCTGTATTTCTTGTTACATTTCTAGCAACTACAAAATATTCCAGGCACTTTTCGATCATTACGTATTCTTTCCGTGCCTAGGAATTACAACGCGAGAGTTGACATAATCCAAGATGGAGACGATCGAGGGGTATTCTCTTTGGGAAGTTCGAGGATAACATTCGCATACCAATTCAATGGAATTAATTCACCCCTAGGCCGGGTTACATGCTTAACTTGCAAATTTAAGACGGTTGAGACGTTACAAATGTCAAATGAATACGCGGCTAAAAGCAGCAGGCGCGACATTTCTACAAGCGATACAAAAGAAGTGCGAACCATTGATTGATACTGGAGCTAATCGCGAAGTGAACGAACAAATAATATTCAAAATGTTCTCATCGATTTATGGGGAAACCACTGTAATGCGAAACCATGCTCATTTAACTTTACAATTTTACCATCTTTTTTTATAGAAAAATCGTTAAAAAAAAACGTCCTTTGTCATCAACGTTGAGTTTTTGGACATCCCCAACTCTGATATCGTTGTTGAAATTGGTCGATACTTTTCGAGTATATACTGTACATGTACAACTATAAATTTAATTGCATGATCATGCATCTAAGAGCCTTGACGACGAGAACAGTTTTCTTTCATCATATTTATGTGAATTGTAGCAGTTTTTGTCATTATTCTCAGTTGTTTCTTACTAGAGTACCACCTCGAGGTAATGAGTTTTGAGGTAAATAATGTTGACAATATGTCAGTATTATCAGCTTAGCATTTCTTATTTCACATCAAATCTGCAAGTTGGAAAGTGCATGTATAGTGATTCATATGGCATTTCATAATCTTAGTTAATTGCTGGATTAAATCAGAATCGATGCATTTTCCATATGATTATAACAATTATTTCATTACAATTGAATGTCGTTTTCGGTGCAATGTTCAACTGTTTCATTATCTAGTCCAGTCGTATATGCAATGTGGACATATTCGGATTTATGATTTAATATGACTTGACCCATAAAATGAACAATGATGTGTCGGATTTATTCAACTCATAAAATAATAACAATAATGCAATGTTATAAAACACACACGGAAGTTTGCCTCGTGAGTTTATCCATGGGCTTTTCCGTTTGCACGTGATGTTATTCCAATTATATGACGATAGACATTTGACAAAAGCAGAACAGCTCTAAAGTCTAAAACTATGATTCTTATTGCTAATTGTTAAACACTTGTTTCTGGAAACAAACTTATGTAAATTGCATGAAATTATGTAAGAACACAGGTTTAAGTTTTTAGAAATAAGTGACAGCAATTATAAACAACAAGTTCCTCATTTTTTGTCCAGTGTTGACATAGCTTAACACGCACCTTTGCAACTAATCTTTTTGACGATGATATAGTACGTAACTACCTATACAAGAATATTTTGATCATTTATAGAAAATACGAATACGACACTGTAGACAACTTCAGAGTATATTTGAAAGATGCAAATATTTCGTTTTTCACCTTCGAACTACAGTACAAATACATGAAACTGCGATTTTGAAACCAATTAGTATTGAACAACGTGGAAGTTGAAATTGAACGACGTGCACCCACTGTTCCTAATTTCCAGAATTTAGCCGCTCGATTAATCACTTGACATTAATTATCCATTAGTCATTAATGACAATTAATGGCCTGCACAACTCGGTGTATCACGGGATAGGAGGAAGGTCACGCTGCAGTGGCCGAGGTACTAGTGCCCTAGTTCGTTACTTACAGTATATAGAGCCGTATGAAAACTTTACCAAACTGCCCACCATCCATTAAACCTGCACAAAAGTCCACAGCATTTGCTCTAAATTATTAATGGAAATTCTTCCGGTAGATTTAAATATAAAGCCACGAATGTAGTTACTGGCGAGTGAATCTCCATCAATTATTTAGGCCAGATAGTTCTGACTCGACCTCGCATGGAACTCGACAAAAGCTTAACATTTATAAAATGCTTGTCACACGAAAGTCATCGATCTTCCACCCTCCCAAGCCCTGGCAAGGCTAGCAGTCGCGCTCCATGAAATCCCCACTGTTTTCACCTGTCCAATGCTTTAATTTGGACGAGATATTTATTACCTTTGTACAAGAACTCTGACGCCACGCCAGCAAGCTGCATCTAATAAAACGATAATAAATTCACTTTCCAGTCCAGCAATGGCGCAACAAATGGAAAAATAGTTGGCAGCAAATCCTGCAGAATATAGATTTCTTTTTCACAAAAACGCTCATCTTGCAATGCACCTTACGCGGAGTTACGCAAGAGTCCATATCACGTGACGTCCCATATCGAAATCATCCACTTGAAGAAAGTACCTGTGTAATTTTTGCCATTATGATAAGTTTGGAAATCTTGACAAGATATCTAATTCATACATGACCCTGAGCATACTCGTACTACATTATATATACTTAGACAGATGTTTGGCGAATCGCACTTTGGCAATCGCGAAGTTCCGAGTGTAAATTTAAGAATGCATTGATTGCATTTGAGACTATTGTCTTTTAAGACGACAGATTAGTATTTAAATCTTACGTACTGTACATGGACTTTTGCACCAATACCACGTGTTATTTTCATGCCGACAGAACGGTCACAGCATACGAAATACCAGTATGGGCACTTCGTGTCTGGTCATTTATATTTTTGTGTGCTAAGTCGCATTCGAGAAACGAGCAAAAATATTCACTTTGATTACATGCATGCAGCACATTAAATTAAGGCAACTATACTGTAAACTGACGAACAGTACAGTAAATGTTTCTTCCATTTTCATATCATATATACTGTATGTCATCAAAAAGGCATTGAACATTTCCAACAATACTAGTGTTTTCGTAACAGGATGCATTTACGTATCTCCAGTATTTCATAGCATTGATACCATATGTACATGAATTTCCGATATGCATAAGAGAACACCTTGTGCCTTCATATACAGGGTGTTTCATAAGTAATAGTCAACAATTGTAGGGATTGTAGAGGGTAGTAAACTGGACAAGTTCAGTATAGGAACCTAGGGGTGCCGACGTCATTTAAAAAAGTTATGACTTGTGTAATTTTCGACATGTTTAACAT
>JAQGAO010000423.1:0-35445 GCA_034697705.1 Ommatoiulus sabulosus | reverse complement strand
TGCAGACTCATACCACTAGGCGATACTGGTTTTTAAGTTAATGAAATAAGTGTCAGCGTGCTCTTACCCAATGACTTATTTCGTGAACTTTCTCGATTTCGATTGTGCACCAATCCGCGAATTAATCCATCAATACAAACCCATATCTTTAATCGTGTTTTAATCCGTCTTGAATTCCGTATTTCAATCCATCTTTATCAATGTTTTCCCCAAATAATTATAATTTACAATCTTCGGCCAATAAATTACTTGCTCAAATATCTCGATATCAATGGTATAGCTGTTAACCGTCGAATTAATCCGTTAATCCAAGCTTTAATCGTATTTTAATCCCGTATTTCAAATCCATCTTCAACAATCTTCCCAAATCCAGACAAAAGTATTTTTTCGGTCGACAAATTATACGTGGTGAAATATATTTTCTCGGCCGTCTTTAATCCGCCGCATTAATCCGATAATCCAAACCCAGTCAATCGTATTTTAATCCATCTTGAATTCCGCATTTCAATTCATCCTCATCAATTTTCTCCAAAATCGAAATAATTATAATCTTCGTCCAACGAATTAATGTATACACGTACTCGGTCAACTATCTCGATTTCGAGGGTAGGCCTATATTATAACCCTCGAATTAATCCGTTAAATCCAAACCCATGCAGTCTTTAATCCACTTTCATCAAATATTCCCCAAATCATCCAAACCCGGTCTTTAATCGTGGATTTCAATCACATTTTCCCAAATCCAAATAACGATAATTTCCGGTCGTTAAAACGTTGAAATTTCCCGACCGTTTTTTAATCCGCCGCATTCCATTAATCCGATTAATCCGCAAATTTCACAATTTCCCCAAATTGAAAATAAAGAGGCCCGATTTCATCGAGCGTATTAAGCATCGTCTTTAAAAATGGTCGGCGCTGACGTCATCGGCGAGTGCGCGTGCGCCTCGCCGAATGACGTCACGGCGTCTTGACGTCATTTCCAGCGCTCCAGCCTCGTAATTCCGAGTGGATTTCTCCGCTATAGCCGAATAAATATCGATTTTTGTAATAATAACGTAGACGCGTTTCCCTTTTACGTACACGCACCGACGACAAACAACGTAAAACGGTTTCCATAGAAGAAGAGACTTCTATACGGAGTCCTTCGGTGACCTTAGCCTCAGAGCTCAGCGGCCAAGGGCACTGGTTCAGGGGAAACAACTGAGGAAAATATTGACGTATAGTTCGCTCTTTCTTTGACGTACTTAATACTCCACTACGACGTAATGTATACTATAACCGTACACGCGGCTAGTCCCAACCTCGTTAAGACGAAGGGACATCAAATTTGGCTCGTTTAAACCGTATAGTTCGTATTAACGGAATTCGGACGCGACGTGACTTCGACGATAACAACTAAAGTTCAGTCCAAGTTCGGATGATTTTTTCTTCTTCATATCGTCTAAACTGTATTGAATCGAATTGAAAAGGTTCGTTTTAACGTATACTATAACGTATACCGCGAGTGCTCGGCAACTCCAAAATTCATTCGTAATATACAAGTATCCCAATTCGTGATTCGTCTTAAACGATGAAATGTCGGGGACTGAAAATAAGTTCGTACTAGCTGAAATTCGTATAAAGCGAGTTCGTACTAGCAGAAATTCGTATAAAGCGAGTTCGTACTAGCAGAAATTCGTACAAAGTGAGTTCTTCTTACTGAGGTTCCAGGCTGCGTGTATCGATCGATCCCTATAGATGGAGCTTTTTTGAAATTCCATTGAATTCAATATTGAATTACATGTGAATTAAATTTGTATTAAATGCGAATTAAATCTGAATTCAATATTGAATTAAATGTGAATTAAATATTGCTATAAATGTGAATTAAATCTGAATTCAACATTGCTATAAATGTGAATTAAATTAAATATGAAATCAATATTAAATTAAATGCGAATTAAATATTGCATTAATTGCGAATTGAGTATTCCATTAAATTTATAATTAACGCTTGAAACATTTCCGAATTTGAAATTCCTATTTCCTAGTAATTTCACCTTTTTTTAATTATTTTAAAAATATAATTAACATGTTTAGAACAACTACGTGTTGTATATCTTCGAAAATCCACGCTCGGAATTTAACGATTAAACGGGATTTAATCGAACGTCCCTTACTCGAATTTCTGGACCAAGCCCAACCGGAAGTTGGGCACCCTTGAATTAAAATAGGCTAAAATCAAGCTTGCAGGTTGTTCGGAAGCCATGTGGCTATACTAAAACGTATATACGAACATTTTTATTCCCGATAAATAAATCGAAAGGCAGATTGAATTGTATCTCTCTCTCTATAGCTCATAAATTAGCTTTTCCATCCCAATTTTCCTTTTTCAATAGGCCATAATTAACCGCCATGTTTTTTTTCATTCCCCCGACTTATAAATTAAACCCTATTGTGTCGCCGTGAATGCACGATGCGTTCAAACGCGATAATTAACTGCACTCTTCGTGGCTCCTCATTAACCCACTTCAGTGTGAGATCGATCTCAAGCATGCCCGCACTCCATTATATATAAATATCTCCCTCTTTAATGGTGCACTCGGACGGTATTTATGGGCGCACCCCGCTATACATTTTGAGCTCGATCTATACCTTAATTATCCTATACTTGGACGAACTGATCTTCCCATCTTCGATCAACTTTAATCGACGATTACGAAAATTGCCCGCGCCTCTGTCGCAATCCCGAGAGTTAGTCGATTAATTGCGCCATCACGATGAATCATTTCGACTTATTCGCAAAAATCATCAACCCCATAAACACGAGGCTACGAATTATAACCCAGAATTTCGTCGGAATAAGAGCTATACGAGGGGTGTTCATTAAGTTTCCGCGATCAATTTAAAAATTTTAAAAATCTGTATGGATTATAATGGATCTTAGTGGAGAAATCCACGAAAAACATCAAAAAATGTACATTTTGTTGGGTGCATTTTTGGGAGCGAGTGTATGCCTCGCTCGAAAAAAACGTTTAACAGGGTTCCCCCAGACCTAGAAAACCTGTAAAAGTCAGGGAACTTGAAAAAAAGTCAATGAAATTCAACGTATAGTCAGGGCCCATTTGGAAACATTTTTACATTTTCCCAGTATACAAATTTGCAAAATTTGCCACAGAGGATAAAATTGCAAAAGTTTCCATGTTTTCCGAGGGCAAAATTTGCAAATTTCTCCACGTTTTCCGAGTACAAATTTGAAAAAATTTCTACTTTTTCCGAATACAAAATTGTCAAATTTTCAAAATTTATTCATGGAAATTGTTTATCATTTTTTTTTTAATTTTTCTATTTTAATTTTCAAAATTTCATTAGTAAGTTTTGAAAAATATTTTACTGCGTCGGTTTTGGAAAATATGTCAATTTTTGACATTATCATTGGTCAGGAAATATTTTTTAAAACCTGGAAAAGTCAGGGAAGTTAAAAATGAAATTTCTGGGGGAACCCTGTTTAAGCCTCAAGCATTTGTTCGAGCTATACTCTAACGTCCACTTCTCTCACCATATTTCGCACTTTCAACGTCCATTTCTCGACTGACCAATCCACTCCAAGACCGAACGTTCGGACAAATTTTCGAAAAATTCCCAGACACGCGCGGAGCTGTAGACCGATATACAGGGTTATTACAAAAGAATCATCGGGTTTTAAAAAGAAATATTTTGGAAAGTATTTCAGATACAACAGTAAATGACACAAATGTGAGATTCTCGCATCACATGACATACGTCTATTCTGTAGTCTGGTTCAGCCCACACACACGCTGAAGTGTGTCCCTATCAATGATATTCGAACACTCGCGAGCACACAAAACGCTTTCTGCTGCAAAGTCGCCATTTTGGATACTGAGTTCGTGCTGCCACCAGGGCGTTTAAAGCAAAGTTTGCAAGAGCGCATTTTAAACTTGGACTTTCCCCTTTCTTTTTGTGTGTCTTTTATACTATTGTATCTGTAATACTTACCAAAATATCTTTTTAAAACTCGATGATTCTTTTGTAATAACCCTGTATAACATGTATAAAAACAAAATTATTATAACGTTCCCATTGCGGGTATACGGGCCGGGGGTTAACCGTTAACACCTCGAGTTCAAACTTCCTTTAACGATCGTCATCTTTAATCGACCGATTCTTAGTATAGAGTAAAGGCGAGAAGTGATTCTCGCTAATTACGGTGACGTCATTAGCCCATGTACGGTCATCGAATATACAGTAGGCCTATATAGAAGAAATTCAACGCATTATACAGTACTGTGTACATGTACATGTCTTCAAATTACGGAGAATATAGAAGCTATATAGGCTTACGGAAATGACGCGTAAATTATGTATAGCGTTGAAATGGAGTCGGGGAAAGGCCATTGTCATCGGAGCGATTTTTGTTTATATAGCCGTTAATTTCAAACGTGCTTTCGATACGCCATAATTAAAAACTCGCCTATAGAAGACAATGCGGAACCCGCAGCGAACTGCGTTTGTCAAAGTCAAAT
Organism: Ommatoiulus sabulosus; assembly: GCA_034697705.1. Classification (NCBI taxonomy): domain Eukaryota; kingdom Metazoa; phylum Arthropoda; class Diplopoda; order Julida; family Julidae; genus Ommatoiulus; species Ommatoiulus sabulosus. Next base: position 30,922 of record JAQGAO010000423.1, on the reverse strand, counting down.
TTCAAATTGCTTCCTTTTAACAATGGCATTTACATTTATGAGATACGATGACAAAATAAAAAACATTCTATACTGATATTTATACATGTACTACAAACTAGAATTTTTTTAAAAAAAATATTCAAAGGTCTATGTCAACCTGACAATGAATATATATATATACTGTACATCAGTATAATATAGTCAGTATATGACAAACATTGCGTAGCCTAAATACTTTATACGTATATTGTATCAGTGGAACCCCCTAATTATGAACTCTGAGTTAAACAGGGTTTTCCCACATTCAACTTCCCTGACTTTTCCAGGAATCTGTTCAAAGTTTTGCAAATTTGTACGCTGAAAAGGTTGAGAATTTTGAAAAGTTGTCCTCGCAAATTGTTCCAAATTTTGAAACTTTGTCCTCGTAAATTGTTCAGAATTGTGCAAATTTGTACTATGAAGATTTTTAAAAACGGTAAGCACGTGGAAGCATTAATTTCGGATTGTGACAACATTAATACGTTGATTTTCCCAGACTTTTCCTGACATTTTAAAGTTATAATTATTCCAGGTCTGTTTTGTACGATTTTCTGATATAGTGCGAACTCATTTCCAGTCCCCATCCTATATATAGGGCTTGAATACGAATAATGTTAGATGTCTTCCTTTAAGACCAATTCCGAATTCGGATATTACGAATTTTCGGTTAAAACGAATGAATCGCCGAGCTCCCGAGCATTCGCGCTATACGTTATTTTATAGCGAACTTTAGACAGTATGAAAAAAGGTACGTTATATAACGGGGAATTCCCCGTAAGAGATCCTTTTATTCTATCATAATGTCTCATCGGCTTTAAGCGATCAAAAGGCACGTGCGCGGTCTCCATTGACGCGCGCTGGCACGTGATCGGCTTCCCATTGGCGGAGAAGATTACGGAGCCTCGCAGGCGCCCGCGTCATATCGTTTCGTGTTATTTTTCAAGTATTTTCAGTTTTTTTTATTCAAAGTTTTTCAATTTTTTTTCTTATACCCGAAGAAAGATTAAAGAAAAAAAAGAAGATATTAAAAAAGCGCTTCATTTATGCGCTTTGAAAATTTGAGTTCCAAAGTCGTTCGGAGCGCACCCCTGTCACGGGTGCGCTAATCGTCTCAGCCTTTCCCCCGTATTATAGGATAATTAGGGAATGGGGGTCGTATATTAAGAGCTAGCCCGGTCCACGCAGCTTCTTATTTACGCATTAATTTCATTTAAAAAGCTACGCTTATGGCTGAGTGCGCGCCAAACGTCATCGAGATCGGCGCCACCCCCACACCACTGCCAGTGTTTGTACCGAATGCGGAACAATGACCCTTCCTGTCGCGCCAATTAGCACCCCTGGCGGCGGACGGAGGCGGCGTTGTTATTGGCACACTTTCAAATCCGAGGTCCTATACTTCGAACACGCACTCTGTATATACCCCAATGAATACGTGGTGATTAAACCATTTTTAAATAAACTGTATAAATAAAAAAAAATTGATCGAACAAATTCTATAAAATAATTTGTACGCAACAAACTCGGTAAATTTTTTTTGTTAAAACAAATAACTTGATAGAAACAAATTCGGTAAATTAAATTTTACAAAACGAACTCGTGAAACAATTTTGTTAAAAAAACTTGATAAAACAAATCAGGAAAACAATTTTGATAAAAAAAAACTTCGGTAAAGTAATTTTTACAAAACAATTTTGTGAAAAACAAAAAACTTGATGAAACAAATTCGGTAAAACAATTTAAATAAAAATCTTGCTAAAACAAATTCGGTAAATTAATCATTTTAATATAATTTTTTTTTAGAAAAAAAACTTGATGAAACAAATTCGGTAAAACAATTTTTAGAAAAAAAAAAGTTGATAAAAAAATTTTAATAAAAAACTTGATAAAAATTTTTTAATAAAAAACTTGATAATTTTTTTTAAATAAAAAACCTGATAAATCAAACTCGGTAAAACAATTTCAATGAAAAAAACTTGATAAAACAAATTCGCTAAAATAATTTTTTACAAAACAAAATCGGTAAAAGAAAATTCTGCTAAAGCAAACTCGATAAAATAAAATTCGAGCATATACATGTAGATATAAGGAAGGTACTACGATTATATAGGGTTTATTTAAATTATTTTAGGTGTACCAAAAATAGTACTAATCACCGGTAAACCACACGTGCTACTGTATAGGTCCAATACCGCCCTGGACCGTTGACTGGTTGAGCAACGGCGCGAATGCATGCCACCCGCATATAGGCATCATTTTTTATGGGTATACAGAGTTAGTTTTGGCATTTCTCCCGTGACTAAAACTTACCAATCGAGGCTCGTCATCGGGGGGGCCCACTCCCTTCAACCCTTTACCGTGCACGCACCTACGCATTCTTGCTCTATAGGAAGCTTTTTCACGTGTTGCGTCGTTAGTCCTAAGTGCGGTGCCTTATCAAGAAGGGCCATCTATACTCGTAGACGGACGTTGGTTTTCACGTTCAATCAGCGTCCACGACCAAGGAGGACATCCCAGCATGCAGTGAGCATTTGATAACGTTTTCCTCATCAAATATTTAAAAAAAAAAAATGAAAACATTCGCCTTCGCATACGCTCTCATCTTCAGACGACGCCAAACGTCGTTATCTAAAGCCAATAACACGTATATAAGATCAGAAGTCGCCGTGAGATCCGATTAAGGTAACGCGACCAGACAACGACCTTTAGCTATAGATGGCGCTTCCGGAGTGTTTTAAGGCAAATAACATAGCGCAATGCCTTTACGAATCGCATTTGCGCGCAGAAAACTTCTGTCCGAGTACCCCTTTTACGAATTTGAATATTGCAATAAGGTAGGGGGGCGGGGAGTTAATCGTTAAATCGATTAGCCAACAACAGTCCGATGTAGAGGCATGCACCTTCTTTCAGTTGCTGATTCGATTAAAAGATCGAGCTCCGTACGTACCTCAGCATAAGGTCCAATATGTGGGAAAAGTGATAAATTATTTGGCTTGATTATTGTTAAACCGAATTTTCAATTTTTAAGGGGCGGGCGGAATTTTTTTTTGCCGCTTAATTCGATTACGCCTAATCCGATCAAAACCATTGGAACGGATTTGTTTTCCTATGTATATATTGGATCATCTCATCGCTTCATTCGATCAACTTGCCAAATGTTTACAAAACGCAAACTGCACGCGAAACAATTTTGAGCAGCTTTCATACAAGCACGGACACGTTTGGACAAGGCGCATGCGTGCATCTACGCATCTAATGCATCAACGGCTCTATACTCAGTTAATGAAATTTCAGCCGTTGCAGCAAGCGGGCATCATCAAACACTACTTATAACTTTTCTCCAATTCTGAAATATGTTACGGGATAATTGCATGATGATGAAATCTTCATAAGTTCATTGTGTCTCATAAAGAAATACACTGACAATTTTTCATTTCCTCTGTTTCTGTTGGCATAATAAGAATGACATGATCATCGGTTCTAAGATAACGGTTGCGGCCATCAAAAGTCGACTTGGAACGTTCACATCATATCAATTTCAATTTCAATTTCAACTCTTTACCATGCAGTCAGTATAGATTAGTACCATTTGGCAGGGGGGATCCTTAGTGATGGATCCCAACACTACAATTAAATTATATTTCCCGTAATTGGGACCTTAACGAGGAGGATGGGATAGGAAAGGAAGACGGTCATGGCCGATCTTATCGTAATTATAATGGGAGAAAATTCATATTTGGCTACTTATTTATTACTAGACGCAGCGCTGTATATTATCTGAGAAGCCATGTTGTCATACGCGATCTGCGCGCGCTGGCGTTCCAATTGCTCTTGTCACGTGAGGAGATGTTGGGTGTCCCGAAAATCTCCTCGCGTTAGGGTGTCCCAAAAATTTCCAACGCCGTATATCTGGTATTATAGTCCTCGTCCTTTTCGAAATAATCCATTAAAAAGACTTTTTTTTTCTTTGTTTTCCGCAGCCGAGCTATCGGTAGATCAGCCGGAGGACGAGAGTATGTACCCGAGCAGCACCCAGCAGCAGACGAACACGACCCAGAAGATCAGCTATCGCGGCACCTTCACGGCCACTTCCGCCCCAGTCACCTCCAGCGGCATCTTCGCGCCAGCTTCTCCCTCCTCGGTCAACACTTCCTCCTGGCTCTTCCAGGACAAGGCCGAATTCACTCCCCTCCTCAACATCCTCGCCCAGACGGACTCCCAACACTCCGTGGGTTCCGGTTCCCCCGGAGCCCAATCTCCCCACCAGCAGCAGCACCAACAACAACAACAACACCACCAACACCATCATCACCAACAAGTCCATCACGTCCACCACCAACAGCATCATCAACACCACGCTTCCTCCGTGGCCAGTCCCGCTAGTCTCCCATCTCCCCAACATCAGCAGCAGCAGCAACAACAGCAGCAACAACATCAAGATCCGTTATCCCCACATCATCAGCATCAATACGCCCCCAGTCCAGTGTCCGTCTACGAAAGAGAGCAGCAACAATGCACTCCTCGGCCTCAATCCCAGCAGCCCTTCGGCCAGCAGCAGGCCACGGTGTCCGCTCAAGAGTTGCTCACCCTGGGCGTGGTGTCTTCGGCCTTCGATCCCTCCCTCCAGAACTACGCCATGAAGCAACCCCCCACCTACAGCAGTTGCCCCATCGGCAGTCAGCAAAGCATGGACGATCTCATCTTCGCCAGAACCAGCAGCCTGCCCAAGTACTCCCAGTGGACATTCTCGCCGCAAGGGACGCTGCCTCCGGACTACGGTTCTCCTCTCCAGCAACAGCAGCAGCAGCAATCCCCTCTTCAGCAACAGCAACAACATCTCGTTCAAGTGGTAGGAGGCGGGGCCATCTCTTCGACGTCTCAGTCCGTCTTGCCCTTGGTGTTGCCCAAGCAAGAACCTCTGGGCGACGCCTCTTCGGCCTCCACTTCCGGTCAAGGAGTAGGCGGCGCTTCCTCCTCCGGCTCCACCTACCTCTTCTCTTCCGGTCCCAGCCTGGCCGAGTACAATCCCTCCACCAGCAAAGGGCACGAGATCCTCAACCAGGTCTACCAGCAGAGTCCGGTGCCGCTGAAGCTGCTTCCGGTCAAGGCTCGCAAGTACCCCAGCCGTCCCAGCAAGACGCCGGTGCACGAGAGGCCCTACGCCTGTCCGGTGGAGAGCTGCGACCGACGCTTCTCCAGGAGCGACGAACTCACGCGTCACATCCGCATCCACACCGGACAGAAGCCCTTCCAGTGCCGGATATGCATGCGCTCCTTCAGCCGCAGCGACCACTTGACCACTCACATCCGGACGCACACGGGCGAAAAGCCCTTCTCGTGCGACGTCTGCGGACGCAAGTTCGCGCGCAGCGACGAGAAGAAACGTCACGCCAAAGTGCACTTGAAACAAAAGGTCAAGAAGGAGAGCCGCATGGCGGCGCAAGCGGCGGCCTCGGCGGCGGCCTCCACTTCCTCTTCCTCTTCCGCCAACGCCGCCGGACCCAGCGGCGGCGCCACCCTCTCTTCCGCCGACGTACTGCCAACCACCAGCGGCCTTTGAACTTCTTCATCTTCTTCGCTGGGACGAAGCCCGTGGGCCCACATTTTCACCGAGGGACGAAACGTCGCTCTTGACCCGCGGTCCTTGGTTTGACCAGTGCTCGAAACGTCGCTTTTGACCCGTGGCCGAAACTTCACTTTCGACCAAGGGCCAGAGCTTTGCTGGTGACCCATGTCTGAAACGTTGCTTTTGACCAATGGCCAGAAACCTCGCTTTCGGCCAAGGGCCAGAAACCACGCTTTTGACCTGGCCAGAAACTTCGCTTTCGACCAAGGGGCCGGATCTTCGCTTGACCAGTGGCCGAAACGTCGTTCAACCGCGTCGATGATCGAAAGAAAAGGACACTAGAAAAAGGACCCTTCCACGGTTGTTGTTTGTTTGTTTGTTTTTTTTGGTCAAAGATTTTTTTATGAAAAAAAAATCAGTGAAAAAACTCTTGATGAACGCTTACGTCGTCAAAACATGTTTTCCTTCATGTTTTTCGTGAAAAAAGAAGGAAAAAACGTGAAAAATCCTCCCCCGCCATTTTTTTTTGTTTCCTATAACTATACGTTTTAAAAATAAGAAAAAAAAGCATTTTTATTTTTTTAATATTAAAAAGAAGAAGAAGAAGAAATATAAAATACGGATTATCGGACGTTCGTTCAAAGTGTTTTATTTTTATTTTGTTTGAAATAAGTTTTGTTTTAAGGAAAAAAAGTTTTTGTTTTAAGAAAAAGTTTATGGTGTTAATTAAAAAAAAAGCGCACAAATTTTCAATAATTCGCTTTCGTGGATCTCCAATTCGGAATTTTGCCGAGCGGTTGGGAACAAAAAAACGAAAGTTTTGGATAAACCATACTCGATTTCGTATCAGTCGGGCCAACCCGCTTGGGGATAATTTGGAAAAATAAAATTACGAAAAACAGTGGAAATTCGTGACAAAATAGTGGAAAAGTGTGGAAATTCAAGACCAACTAGTGAAAACGCGTGGAAATTCATGATAAAATAGTGAAAAATCTAGAATATTCATAAAAAATTGAAAATTCATGGAAACATCGTGAATATTTATGAAAAATAGTGAAAATTCATAAAACATAGTAAAAAAATCCATGATAATATAGTGAAAAATTGTTAACATTTATGACAAAATAGTGAAAAAAATAACGTGAAAATTCATAATCAAATAGTGAAAATACGTGATATTTCATGACAAACTAGTGATAAATCGTGAAAATTAAGGGGGAAAGTCGTGAAAATTCACGATAAAATCGTGAAAAATTGTTAAAGTTCATTACCAAATAGTGAAAAAGCTTGGATATTCGTGGAAAATAGTAAAAATCGTTATGGTCAAAACTTGTTAAAATTCACGACAAAATACTGAAACATAGTGAAAATTCCTGACTAAATAGAGAAAAACGTGGAAATTCATGAAAAAACTAGTGATAATTGGTGGAAACTGACGACTAAACAGTAAAAAATCGTGGAAATTCCTGAAAAAATGACCAAAACTTTCGTTTTTTCAATCCCCTGCATTACGTAATTTTCGAGCCCGCATCGACTTCCTACCTGTCGTTTACGTGAAAAAGAAAATCCTCATTTTTAGTGTGATCAACATTATAACCCCAATTACATTTTACTCTCATATTTTTTACTTTTCAGGTGTTTTATTATAATTTTTTTTTTAAAAAATCAACAAAATAGCCCCGCGAGCATTTAAAAGTCCACGCGAGGCTCAGTCACTGGTGGTGCCATCGATTAATTCACCTACTATTTTCGTTCTCGTTGTTTGTTTTATCTCACGTTGACCCCCTACTTTTCATTCACCGTTGACCCCCAACCTTTCCCTCGTTGCCTACGCCCTTACGAGCTACTTACTTATATCACGAGTCGAGTTGCAGGATGAAACTCCCCGAATTACATTTTTTTACGAAAAAAAAAAGCGGAAATTTTATCCCCCAATGTGCATTAAAGATGAAAGTGTGAGGTATTTTTTTTTACTAAAACAAAAAACAGAAAACGGGTCATGTATATTTTATAGGCATTATCTGATCGCGTCTCGCATTCATTGCTTTTTTATTAAAAAAAATAATTATATCTATATAAAAAATAATATAAAAATAAAATCCTCATATGTCGAGAGAGAGAAAACTTTCAGATTTAGCCTAAATATTCATAGACCTGCTTAGAAACTAGCTCCGATCAAATTTAAGGGTAGTATAAGAAAAGTCATTTCTATATCACTTTTGAAACTTATTTCGTTCGTATACAATTTTTTTCATTTTGCAAAATCAAGTTTTTTGTTTGTTAATAGATTAAATTTTAATTAAATTACCTTTTAGTTTCGCGAAACAGTTTGTTAAGACGCGTGTTTTTCGAAAAGTGCCTTTTCGAAAGTCGAAAATTTCAAATTTGTCGAGATGACGTCGATGGCGAGCTTCGGAGATTTTAGCGAGAATTTTAGGGAAATTTGGCGAAGTTGTATAATTTTTGGATAAATGTGAAGAAATTGTGATTATGTCGTTAAGAAATTTGTCCCGTTGTTGAGAAATTTTGACCACGTTTTCCAGAAGTTCTATAAGAATTTGGTCAGGTTGTTGAAAGTGTTAACGGGATTGTTAAGAAGATTTTTTTCAGATTGTTGAGAAATTTCATATCAAATTTTTTGATCATATTGTTGAGAAATTATATTGAAATTTTTGTCACATTGTTGAGAAACTATTGAAAATTTGGTCAGATTGTTGAGAAATTCTATATCATATTTTTTGGTTCAGTTTGTTGAGAAATTATATTGAAATTTTTGTCAGTTTGTTGAAAAATTTTAATCGTATTATTTGAAAAATGTTGTTAAAAGTTTGGCCAATTTGTTGAGAAATTTTGCTGATATTGCGGTCAGATTGTTCAGAAATTATACGGAAAATTTGGTCAGATTTTAGAGAAGTTTTACACAGAATTTAAAAAAATATGTATTGTTGAAATTTTGGGCACTTCTTTGAGAAATTCCATAGAAAATCTGGTCAGATTGTTGAGAAATTTTGCGTAAAATTTGGTCTGATTGTCGAGAAATTTCGTAGAAAATGTTGTCAAATTGTTGAAAAATGTTATCGAGATTTTGGTAAGTTTGTTGGGAAAGTTTGCCGATATTGCGCTCAGATTGTTAAGAAATTGTTTTAAAACAATTCCGGTTAGGTCGTTGATAAATTGTTTAGAAATTTCGAGTATATTTTTATAGGAATTGTAGAAGAAAATCAAATGACTATGAACTGAGATTTTGAAAAATGGAAAAATTCTAACATGCCGAATTTCCGTTAAAATTTCTCGAAGCCTCCTCATCTACCATTAGCCATGACAGCGTTAAAGTTAACGGTAGATTAAGTCAGATTTTAGCGAGTAATTTTCATCGTTTTAGCTCGTTAAAACCCTAGTTTTAAATCTCCGATTAGCGTTAACGACGTTTCTCGCCAATATCCTAAAACGCACTTCAAATATCTCGTCAAAAAATGTGATTAATTAAGTCCTTAATCATTATGACGTAGTTTTCATCGAAAATCCTAGCCTAGAGCAGATCATTTGTATGTGAATGCGTCGTCTGCTACGAGCGCCTTACAATTTCACCTTCAATTTTATAGAAGATTGAGTATTTGGACTTTCGATTAACCCAAATCCTTCGTCAAATACAGTTTTCAAAAAATCAAACTTGTTTTCCAAAAAAATCAAGACTCGTTTTCGGAAAAAATCAGACTTGTTTTAAAACAAAATCTTTTTTTGAAAACAAAGTCTTGATTTTTTTAAACAGACCAATATTTCGGAAAACGAGGCTAATTTTTTTGGAAACGAGTCTTAATTTTTGGAAAAGAAATTAATTTCCGTAAAAACAACTCTTCAGTTTACTTAAATATTGCTGTAAAATTGCTTAAAACCTGCTAAAAAATGATGAAAAATGGAGGTGAAAATGTACGGCGTTTGGGCCGTGACCGAGAGGGGGTTTTGTCCAAATATTTTCTCTGTCCCATGACTTTTTAAAACCGTTTTTCCTATATACGCGAAAATATCTATCGTAAATATCCCCCATTGTAAATTCATAAAAAAATCATTTCTCGTCCATAATGTATAAAAAAACCACGAAATACTTTTACATTTTTAAATGTTTCATATTCGTCCCGATGTTATTCACGATATACAATTTATTACATTATCAACTTTTTTTTCTCTTCAGTTTCTCATTTATTTTTGACGTAAGAAACGAGAGAAAAAATCCTATTTTTTTTAAACAACAACAGAAAAAAACTAAAAAAATACGTTTACTTTTACAAATTTAAGAGGGTCTACCAGTAATCGGCCGGACGAGAATTCTTCGTGGAAATTTTTCCCAGATAATTTCAGGCATAAAATGAAATATTTTCCATAATAATATTTTTCTCCGGTGAACGAAGGTCATTAACTAGGCATTGTAAATTTCACGTTTTTTAATATTTCCCGAGCCATGATGTGTTGCGATCCTCGTGTTGCGCGGATCCATCCCTAGATGGCGCATTTTTAAATTTCATTCATTTTTAGACTTATAACTAGCTATTTTAACGTCATTTCATTACAGTTCCAAGTACGTCATTTCATTATGTTATGATGATTTCATGCATTAAAATTGCGATGATGATGACGTCATTCGTTAAACTTTGATGATGTCGTCATGCATTTAAATTTTAATCAGTTAAATTCTAATAATGACGTCATTTGTTAAATTCTAATAATGACGTCATTTGTTAAATTCTATTATATACGTTTTTGCAAAAATTCTGATGATGACGTCATTTGCTAAACACTGCTATTAACGTCATTTGTAAAATTCCGATGACGTCACTCGTTAAATTTTAACGTTGACGACATGCATTAAAATTGTGCCGATGACGTCATCAGAATTTCAAGAAATGACGTCATCATTCACATTTCCGAGTTATTTACTTCGTTCATCTTAGGTGAAAAAAAAATTACGGAAAAATATTGAATGAATTAGGCTGGAGATTGTATCTCCTAAAAATGTCCTCGGTCGAGTTGACCGCCGGTCAAGAGCCTCTTAAAAAAAGTAAGATGAAAAAACCGAGTCTCTCTATAAATCTATCTTAAGTATATATATATACATTATATCATTATTAAATGGCGTTTTTCTCACTCGACAAAGTCATCATACGTTATATATAAAAAATAAAAAAATGTGTACAGAAGTTGAAGTCTTTATAATAATGTGATATCGTGTACCAATTCTTATTATTATTATTATCTCTGTATAAGCTGGAACCGTGTAAATATGGCTTAATTATTATTATTATTGTTTCTCTTTTGTTTGTTAACCGTCGTGATCTTGTAAATACTGACGTGAATAATGACGTGCGTGAAGGTATAATTAATAATATCGAAAGCTAGATGATGATATCGTTGAATTGTTTTTTTTTTTTTTAGAGAAAAAAAATTAAATTTTTATTAAAAATGTTATAAATCGGAGGACATTTTTTTTCATTATTCGTTTAGAAACGACGAATTTTATCTGAACTCGACCTGTATACGTGACAAATTACTCATGATTTTTCAAAAATGGGAGAAAAAATTAGGGTTGAAACTCTGTACGTAAAATCTACGAAATGCCAAAATTGTGCCAAGCAGTAGTATAACAGAAGTCATTTCTGTATCACTTTCAAACTTTTATTTTTTGTTCGTACAATTTTTTCATTTTACAAAATATCACTAATTTAAAACTTTATGAAAAATGTAATCCAGAGTCCTGCGTATTAATGTTAATGTAACGTACGAATCAATCGAAACTAAAAATTTTAAAATTTACCTAAATTTGAATCCTTTTTTTTTAAATTATCATTAAAAAAAATCAAATTTTCTTCGTTTTTACTGTTATTTTACTAATTTATCAAGTTGGTTTTTTTCTAACTTCTATTTTTTCTGAAATGTTTCCTAATTTACCAGTTTTTTATAACATATCGAATTTATATAAATTTTTCGGAAAATTTTCACGATTTACCGAGCTTTTTCTAATTTATCGAACTAATCTGAAATTTTCATAATTTTTCCGAAATATCTCCTAATTTTTGATAATCGATTTCTTTCGATCTAAAGTTTTCGAAGAAAATATTTAAAATAGGGATAAAAAGTTAGGGAAATTTCGATCTCATCAACCCCGCTTCAAACACGTGACCCAGTGCCAAAAAAACCCTCAAAGTTCTCCTAAAATTTATATTTCCCGTTAAAATATTTTTATCAAATTTCTTCGAACAAAAAAAAATCCGATTTTCTTCCCAAATTTTCAGAAAAAATTCGTCGTTTTTCCACGAATTTTTCAACAGCCTCCGCTTAGATTTTTTCCTCCATTTCAAAGGTATACTACATCAAAATAATGATATACACGAATCAGTAACTAGAGAGAAAGTTTTAAAAGCCACGAAAATTTCTCTGTAAATTCCTTCATATCAAAATGTAAATAGGAAAAATAAATATTATATATATATTATAAATATATTAATTATACAAACACACATTTATACAAGAGTGCGTCTTAACGTCCAATTAAGTCCACCGCCTGTATATTCTTATTATTATTACGAATATATTTTGCTTAAAAAATACATACAACGAAAAGATGAAGAAAGAAAACATTTTTAACGAACCGATTTAAATGTTAATTAGATTCGGTTGATTTTTTGCTCGTTTTTATTTTTTAAAAATAAAAATCGCGTGTATTTGCAACTTTTTTGAAAATACTGCCGCTTAAGACGTGTTTTAATTTCTTCCTCTTATTATTATTATTTTTTGCATCCTAAAGAATTTGTTAGTCTCGTTATTTTGTTATTAAACATATTGTAATTCGATCATTTTTTGTATTAAATTGTGTTTCTTATCCTTTTGGATAATATACGTTAAACAACGACTCGCCATTTGTTTTATTTCTTGAGGAGGGAAATCCACGAATGGGAGGGTTTTAAATTTTTTTTTGACAATTTAAAAAATTTCCAATTTAAAACAATTTCAAATTTAAAAAAATTTAATTTTTTTTAAATTTAAAACAATTTCCCAGAAATTTCATTTTCAACTTCCCTGACTTATCCAGGTTTTAAAATAATTTCCCTGACCAATGATAATGTCAAAAATTGACTTTATTTTCCAAAATCGACGCAGTAAAATATTTTTTCGAAATTTACTAATGAAATTTTGAAAATTAAAATAGAAAAATTTAAAAAAAAATAATTTGCGTGAATTAATTTTGAAAATTTGACAATTTTGTATTCGGAAAATGTAGAAAGTTCTACAAATTTGTATTCGGAAAACGTGGAGAAGTTGCACATTTTGTCCTCGAAAAACGACTAGAAGTTTGCAAATTTTGTCCTCGGAAGACGTGGAAAATTTTGCAATTTTGTCCTCGGAAACCGTGGAAATTTCTTGATAATTTGTACTCGGAAAACGTGGAAAATTCTCTAGTTTTTCAGAGTGCAAAATTTGCAAAATTTCCCACGTTTTCTAAATACAAATTTTCAACATTTTTGAGTACAAATTTGCAAAACTTTATACATTTTCCGAATACAAAATTGTCAAATTTTCCAAAACATTCTCATACAATTTTTTTTAAATCTTTAAAAATTTTCTATGTTAATTTTCAAAATGTCCTTAGTAAATGTTGCAAAAAATGCTTTTCCCGCGTCGATTTGGCGAGATATGTCAATGGTCGATGAATTTTTTTTTTTAAACCTGGAAAAGTCAGTGAAGTTGAAAATGAAATTTCTGGGGGAACCCCGTATATGATCGCAAAGTCAACACACTCACCACTGGGGTAAAGAAGCCACAGAATAGTCAACACATTCATCGCGGGAATTTATCACATTTGTAAGTATTTAGGCAAGTTTAATAAATACACAAAGAATTTACATTTTTTGGCATTATTTTTGCATTTTTCTTGGACTATTTTAAACTTTCATCAGCTTCTGATATAAGATTTTGGGGTGTTTCTTAAACACCAAGATGAGACAAGATCTTGCATATTTTAACATTCTTTCCCCTACAACTTTCATATATTCAATTTCCCTGATCGAGGCAATTTCAAAATTGTCACCATGTTTTTTTTAAAGGAAAATTTTTCAAATTGACAGTTAAGAAAATCTGTCTTCGAAAACAGTGGAAAATTTTGCAAATTCGTATTAGGAAAAGTTTGAAAATTTTGCAAATTTGTTCTCGGAAACTCTTAAAAATTTTGCAAATCCGTGCTTGGAAAAGGTTGTAAATCTCTGAAATTTATATTACGAAAAGTAAGAACATTTTGCAAATTTGTCATAGGAAATCTTAAAAATTCGTCCTCAGAAAAGATTGGAAGTTACGCAAATCCGTCTTCGAAAACAGTGGCAATTTTTTACAAATTTCTCCTCGGAAACTGTTGAAAATATTGCTGCAAATTTGTCGTCGGAAACCGTTTAAATTTTTAACACATTTAATCCGCGGAAACCGTCGATAATTTTCCAAATTTATCCTCGTTAACTGTCGACAATTTTGCAAATTTCTCCACGGAAAATTATAAAAAGGTTTCTTCCCCGACTATCCCGATATATTTTCCAGCCCGCAGCCATTTCCGGGTATTTTCAAGTTCCCCTACTTTCCCAACTATTTCCACGCAATGGTTTCTATAGAACCAATTTCGTTTTCGACGTGACATTCTAAACATTCCTCGTTTATTTTTCATTCAAGATTCGCATAATATGTACATGTATATTTCCGACTTGTGAATTTCTGAGCTAATCGAGACTCGGTCCGTTTCCCGCATGGTCACAATTACTTTTTCTCGCTACACGTACTTCCGGTCTGAGTTGGAATCGCGAGTCCGTTACTCGATTTTTTCGCCAGAATTTATTGCTCGTAATTTTTAACAGTCGTCGTAAGCCTACATTTTAAAAGTACCTCCTTTTTTATATTCCTCGATGGCGAGAGGGCAACAACTTTAGCCTAGTTTCGGTTTTGTTTTTTTTAAAGACTCTTTTTACATACTCGAGCTTAAACATTTCTGGTCAGCTCGGCGGAAATCTGTTCATCTTCGAGAAAGTATAGACTCGAACAATTTTCGGTCATTCGTCTTCGTCTCTACTTTTCGAAATAAGAAATTTTTACGAGTTTGTCCTCCGCCATCTTGGGTTTCGACCTAAAAATCCCTAAGTGGGATCCCAGCTGCCAGACTCGATTAATAACGGACGAAGGGCGGGAAAAATAATCGGCTTTCGGTTTTTCTCAGTATCTTAGGGTCACGCGAGAAACACCCCTCTTTGGGGGAGGGGGGGGGGGAAATCGGAGGAGTCGCCATCTTGAAATTTACAATTTTTCAAAGAGACGTAGCGTGTGAGAAAAGTCCAACAAGTTGGTGACTTTCGTTTAGACAGCTTACGGACTACCGATTATCCGAGGCCGGATTAACCGGGGGCACGAACGAGGTCAATTGATTTGGCGATAATACGCTTTTTATCATAAAAAAAAAACATTTTATGGGAAAAAAAAAGCAAATTATTTCTCCGAGAATGAAAAAAGCCCTATTTTTTCGAAAAAAAAAAAATACGTTGAATTCTAATACAATTTTATCATAAAACTATACAAGGATTTTTTTTTTCAAAAAAATTACATTCGATTATAAAAAATTAAAAAAAATTGACCAAAAGAAATTTTCAAATTAAAAAAAGGAACTTGAGTAAAAATAAAGTGAATTCCATCAAAATAACATCAAAATTGACAATGAAGACGTTAAATTAGTCTAAAGTAAAAAATCGGTAAAATTGACAACAAAAAAATCGTTAAATCTGACAAAAATTACGTTAAATCTGATTTAAAAAAATGTTAAAGGGACCAAAACAAACGTTGAATCTGACCAAAACAAACGTTAAATCTGCCAAAACAAATGTTAAAAGGGACCATAACAAACGTCCATTTACCAATTTGAAATTAAATACTTAAACATTTATAAACGCTTCACTGAGTTCTTTATTTTTAAAGTTTCCTGACAATTCGTGGATTATCCGTGAAACCCCATTTTCCAGCCGTCCCGGATAAATGAGCGTACATAAGATAAACGAACGAAATACGAACCATGTGGCCGAAATCCGTATTTAATTATACGAAAAAATAAACAAAACAAGATTTCAGAGCCGTTAAAATGGCTATGACTCAGCCATCTAACCCCAATAAAAAATAACTATTAAGAACAACACTACTGGCGCCATCTAGTACGAGTGAAATGGAAACAAACGTTAAAAATAAACACAGAGGTTTGCCTATTGAGCGAGTTTCTGAATACTCAGAAAAACTATAGCGATATATCTAGAAAAATATACTATTTCTCAAAACGGGGAACCCATACGCGTAATATTTGCATAAATAAATTGTATAAAATTATATTTATTTATAGCTAGTTATATTTCTATAAAACACTCGTATACTTCGAGTCCAAGGTGATATTTCAAGAAAAACAAGGCGTAGTTTGTTGAAATCTAGTTTATTGTTTATTAAAAATAAGTAATATTTTTCGAAAAAAGGATAGTTTTTAAAAAAAACTAGTAGTGTTTTTCGAAAATAGTACAGTTTTAAAAAACTAGTAGTATTTTTCGAAAATAGTATAGTTTTTTTAAACAAACTTACTATTTTTCGAAAATAGTACAGTTTTTAAAAAAGCCAGCACCATTCTTCGAAAATTGTATAGTTTTTTTAAAAAAAAAACTGATAGTATTTTCCGAAAATTGTCCAGTTTTTTTTAAAAAAAACTAGTAGTATTTTTCGAAAATATATTATAGTTTTTTTAAAAAAAACTAGTAATATTTCTCGAAAATAATTAGTTTTTTTTTAAAAAAAAAAACTAGTAGTATTTTTCGAAAATAGTATAATTTATTTTTAAAAAAACTAGTAGGCCTAGTATTTTCCGAAAATGGTCCATTTTTTTTAAAAAACTAGTAGTATTTTTCGAAAATAGTATATAGTTTTTAAAAAAGCTAGTACCATTTTTCGAAAATAGTGTAGTTTTTTTTAAAAAAAAAAACTAGTAATATTTCTCGAAAATAGTTTTTTAAAAAACCTAGTACCATTTTTGGAAAATAGTATAGTTTTTTTTAAAAAAAACTAGTAGTATTTTACGAAAATAGTACAGTTTTGTAAAAAACGTTTTTTTAAAATACATTTTTCACGGAAAAAACCAACCAAACTATTTTTGAAGAAAACATTGTTTTTCCAGAAAACCAGCCTAGCTCTCCTCCGTTTTTACCAAAAATTCGTCGATTTCAACTGTCCCGATGCCGGAAGGTACCTCGTGACTGTCCGTATAGCATATCTTTTGACCTCATAATGGCGCTCGTCTTTCTAAATTGTTGGGATTATTTTTATTAGCCGCGAAACGAACGATGAAAACACGATTGTCACCGAAGGGAATTTGATCGAGCTAGATGAACAAGAAGAAGAGAAGGGAATGACGTAGAGGGTAGCGTGACGCAACTACAGCGCGGGGTGACGTCACTCGATCGATCCATCGATCGATGCGGCGCTAATTTCAGACAACGAGATCTCGAGATGCAGCCATGGGATTAACGCTCGCTTTTACGGAACAACCGACCAACTGAACGAAACTCCGCGTGGACGAACGTTGAGCGTATATACAGCTGTTGCTTTTATTTATTTTACGCGGACTTACGTACGATCAAACGCGGACTTACGTATCGATCAAACCCGGACTTATGTATCGATCAAACGCGGACTTTTGTATCGATTAAACTCGATTTAAACTCGAACTTAAACTCGAACTTATACGTACGATCAAACCCGGACTTACGTATCGATCAAACGCGAACTTACGTATCGATCAAACCCGGACTTATGTATCGATCAAACGCCGACTTACGTATACGATCAAACCCAAACTTAGTACGATCAAACGCTGACATTTCTAGCTAGGTTGGATGTAAGTGTTATCCTCTGTAAACCTGTCCATTCCTTTTCAATGCTGAATAATTGAATAATTGCTGAATTATTATTGTATTATTATTTTCAATTAAGTCGAAAAATAATGAAACTGTCGATAAATTAGCAAAAATTGTCGAAAATTCGCGATATTATCGGAAAAAAAATGTTCCAATCTGTCCAAAAATCTTCCAAACTTTGAAACCTTCGAACTGTATATAGTAAAATTGCCAAAAAAAATCGCAAAACTGTCAAACCATTCGCAAAAATGGTCGAGATGTTTACGAAACTGTTTTAAAACTCGAAAAATTCACAAAAATGTCGAAAAATCTTCCTCACCGTCGAAAATTTGAAACATTGTCCTCGGAAAATTCACGAAAATATCTAAAGAAAATAAAAACTGACGTAAGAAATCAAAGTTGAGAAAGCAGTTTCTCAATTATTGACACCATTTCTCAACCATTTGCCCTTTTCAAAACGAAATCTCGACGAATAAAAGGCATTATTAAAAAGGTAATATATCGTGGCGTAATAATAAAAGAGATCGAGCTATTACGAACGCATTTCCCTCTTTCTATGCATATTTTTTTCACCATTTCTCCGTAAACAGGAATTGGCTCATTTTCCTGTTTTCGTAACGTATTTAAAAATACGTTAAAATACCCGATTAAACAAAAGGACGTTAAGAGGCTTCCGAAATGCGGCATTTATACGTATACCAGAAAATACCTCTCATGAGCTCACTTCCGCCGAGAAAAGAAAAGAAAAATTACGTCATCTTACGTCACTTCCCGTCCTAACGATTCGCACCTCAGAACCTCTAGAGAGAGTTAACGTCACATAAACACTATTCGCCTTATTTCGGGCTCATGATCTTCCCAAACATATTCGACCCATTTTACCGAAATAGAGCCCGAGAATATACGGAGTCCTCCGACTGTACAGGGGCGTCCGAAAAATAACTTAAGATGTGCTTTGAAAACATATACGGGGCGGAACAGATTAGAGGAAACGCAATGAAAAACGGCTGTATGGACTGGAACAATGTATTAGGGTCTTTTAACCTAAACTGTGATGGCTAAAAGTTAATCATAACCCCGCTGACCTTGACGCGCGTTGTCAAGGTCAATCCAATGCTATCTTTTGAAAGTACGCGCTGTACGGTACACGCGTTAAATTGGAGACCTGTAGAGGATGGAGAAACAGGGCTATCGCAACAAACGGAACGAAATTCGGGCAAAAAAGACGGGAGGTACGAATATCAAACATTTTTCCAAAATGCTTCCCTGTTCGACACTCGAAACATGCAGGAAAGTGAACGCTAAGGTTAGACGGATGTTCAAGTTCCCTAAGTTCACTGGAAAATTTTGGAAATTCGTACTCGGAAAACGTGGAAATTTTTCTAAATTTGTCCTCGGTAAACGTGAAAAATTTTGCAAATTTATAATCGGAAAACGTGGGAAATTTTGCAAAATTTTAATCGGAAAACGTGGAAAATTTTGCAAATTTGTCCTCGGAAAACGTGGGGGCAAATTTGTATTGGAAAAAACGCGAAAAATTGTACAAATTTGTCCTCGGAAAACGTGGACAATTTTGCGAGTGAAGCTGTAGAAGCATTAATTTTGGATGGCGATAACTCGACTACGTTAAATTTCCCTGACTTTTTCAAAATAATCCATTTTTCGAAATAATCCGAGGGTATACCCCGTATCATACTTTATATAACCACGATTCGACTCAGGAACTATTTTTCGGATATTTGTGTCGATTCACATACGTTTTGGGTCAACACCCATGCAGCCGTCATCGTTTCAACTCCCCCGAGGGGCCCTCCTCGTACCCCTCGTATTAAACAGGTGGTTTCTATCGTCCTAAAAAAACATAAATAAAACTAATGAGGAGTAAGGAGGAGGAGCGTCGATCATTACGCAAATGTCGCGTTATATACGTTGGCTAGCTTTCCGTAAAAAGTCAACAAAACGTAACGTAGTTTTCCGTATTTGCCCTAAAGTGAAAGTCGTAGTAAAAACGTAAACGCCGCCGGGCGAACGAACCTCCCTTCGAAACGGGATGACGTCAGCGTGAGGCCGGAACGACGTCATCCTCTCGGAAAAACTACGTTTTAGGAAAATCGGATTTCTCCCGGCTATAACGAAGTAAACGCGATCGTCGTTTGTTGCTATTACTCGTATACATGCGCGCGTACTATGAGTGAGTACGCGCTTCGAATTGAGCGTGACGTCATTCACTGGGGCCATCTTTTCGTTGACCCACAATTTTAATGAATGAAGTATAGAAACGTTACGTTGCGTCAACGGGAAAAAAATATGAGAAACTATATAACGAGTATAGAGTATAAGATTAATCAAGCGTCGTCTTTCGAGTGGATAATCCGTTATACGTAACCTAATTTCGGAAATTTCTAACGAATGATACACGCCATTAAAATTTCAAATTTAAAGAGGAGGAAATTGAACGGTATTATAAACGATGCGAATATAACTATGAAAAACCAATTTCGAAGTGAAAATGCTACGGTATACACTGTACAGGGTTGCCCCGAAAATTTCATTTTCAACTTTCTTGACTTTTACAGGTTTAAAAAAAAAAAAAAAAAAAATTCCCTGACGAATGATAATGTCTAAAATTGACAAATTTGGAAAAATCGACGCGGGAAAATATTTCGCAAAATTTACTAATGATTTGAAAATTGACGTAGAGAAAAATAAAAAAAATGTTGTGAATAGATTTTGAAAATTTGACAATTTTGTATTCGAAAATGTACTGGGAAAATGTGGAGAATTTTGAAAATTTGTCTTCAAAATCTGTTGAAAATTTTTAGCGTTAAAATGTAAAAATGTTTCCAAATAGGCCCCGACTACGTTGAATTTCCCCTGACTTTTTCAACAAAAAAAAGTCATTCTTCCCTGACTTCTACCTGACGTTTCCAGACATTTTCAAGTTCCCTGACTTTTCCATGTTTTTCAGGTTTAGGGGCACCCTTAATGAATAAAGTATTAGCAGAATACTGTTTTGGATCATAATTCTGATAGTGAACCAACAACTTTGAATGAAAGCGCGCGCCCCCTGATGAACGGCAAACACAACTAACTCCTTCACGTTGCACAATGGCCGCCTTCGAGGGGCAGCGTGCTTACTCACAGGGGGTGGGACACAAATTACTCTTCCGGCATTAGGATAAATCCTTCCAAATTACGGAACGACGTTTCAAATCTTGAAAAGCGTTTCAAATACTTTAAGAAACGTTGAATAATTTCGGAAACAAAAACGGTTCAAAATTAAAGAAAATTCGATTGAAAAGTTTGTATAACGTTCGATAAATTTATAAAAACGTTCGAAGCGTTCAGAAAAACGTTCGAAGCGTTTAGGAAAACGCTCGACACATTTACAAAAACGCTCGACATATTTAGAAAAACGTTCGATACGTTTAAGAAAAAGCGTCCAATGCGTTTAGAAAAACGTTAGACACGTTTAGGAAGACGTATACGTTTAAGAAAAAACCTTCGATACGTTTGGGAAGACGTATACGTTTAAGAAAAAACTTTCGATACGTTTGGGACGACGTATACGTTAATAAAACGTTCGATACGTATAGGAAAACGTTCAATAGGCCTAGACGTAGACGTTTAAGAACAAACGTGCGATAACGTTGAAGAAAAAACCTTCGATAACATTGAAGAAAAAACCTTCGATAACATTGAAGAAAAAACGTTCGATAACGTTTAAGAACACGTATACGTTTACAAAAAAAAAATAAGCATTCCAAATGCTATAGATACGCCATTGGATGGTCGATGATAATCATATAAATTCAATTGAGTGCCGGCCACACTTCCACGCACGTAGCAGCAGTATTATACAACGTAAGCTACGTGAAAATTTCAACTTTTCAAAATCGTGGTCTTACGACGACGCTTGCATCCGGTTGCGTTGGCCCCACAACCTGTTGCGTAAACGCGCTCGGAAAAGATAAGCCTAGCTCGGCAGCGATGACGTTTTCGTCTCCCGATGACGTCGACGCCAAAGAGACGAACAAGACTCAACTTGGCAATGAATAATCGACCCCAAAAATATACAAAAAAAATGGGTCTATAAACGACGAATCGATCCAAGTTAAAGCTATAGCATCGCGTTCAACCGAGTTCAATGTCAACGTCTATTCATTGATATATCGCGATTATACAAGTACCATCTATTTAGCCTCCTCTACTAACCTACTTTAAGGAGGAACACGCTAGGGGGCGCGGACTCCCTTTTTACTAGAGAGCCTACTTTTTACCAACATGTATAAGGGCCATTCGAAAAGGACGTCCGCAAAATTTGCCTAAAATTGGACTCCCCCATACCCCCTGTCCGCATTGTGTGTCCGGACAATCAGGACCCCCTCCCCCCATTCGGACGCCCGAAACTTAAAAAAATTGTATTCGGAAAATTTTGAAATTTCCGCGACTTTGTACTCGGAAAACGTAAATTTTGTAAACTCTGAAAAGGTTTAGAATTTCGCCAATTCGTCCTCAGAATCTGTTGAAAATTTCTCAAATTTCTCCTCGGAAACTATCGAAATTTTTACGAATCCGTACTCGAAAATGTTGAAGATTCGTACCTCGGGGAAAACGTGGAAAATGTCGTGAATCTGTCCATTGGAATCTTGTCCTCGGGAATTTATCCATTCGAAACTGAATGGACCCCGAGTTTATACGTTCTCTGACTTTTCCAGGTTTTCTAGGACTGGAGGTACCCTGTTTACTGACAACGTCTGGAAAAGTCGGGGAAGAATAACTTATTCAACGGGGAAACTCAACGCATTTTTACCGTTTGCGAACGTTTTTAAATTTTCGACAGTTTCGGAGTACTAATTTTCGAAATTGTCCATTTTTTCTCGGGTATAAATTTGAAATATTTTCAAACTTTTCGGAATACAAATTTGCGACCTTTCCAAAATTTTCAACTATTTCCGAGGATAGATTTTCATAAAACTTCCAACCTTTTCCGAAGTCAAATCATGTTAATTTTTAAAAAAATTACAAATTATCAACATTTGCCTACGTTAATTTTTACAATTTTTTCCACATAATCAGCATTTTCCTACGTTAATTTTGAAAATTTTTATTCAGAAAATGGGCCCTGAGCTAACCATGTTAAAGCATTAATTTTGGAATGCAGTAACATGACTTCGTTGAGTTTCCCTGACTTTTCAAAATAAGCCATTCTTTCCTGACTTCTCCCTGACTTTTCCAGGCTTTTCAGGTCTGGGGGTACCCTGTAGCGGTCTGCGAAATATTTACTATTTTCACCGGCCCGCAGTGGTAAACACTGGGATTAATATCACGACTACCCAAGTACGATTCGTAAAGCTGCTGTCCGAGTACCCCTATTCCCGTCGCCACGGGATTAACCGTTACGGGTGAGGGGAACAATTTCATTTAAATAAGCGCTATACGTCTCTCATTAAAACGAATGCGAAGATCGTGAGTCACGCTCTTATCAATTAAGTGTCACGTTACAAAAAATGAAACAATTAGTAAATTGAAGATATTAATATCAAAGTGAGCGTTAATTGGCGACGATTAACGTACATTAAGAGTACAAATTGCGTTTACGAAATGTTCACGCGTGCGCTTAAAACGCACACCCCTTCCCATCGGCACGCACCCAATTCATTAGCGAGTTAGGGCAGCCATTTTTAACGTTAGATTAACCGGTGATGGAAAATCGATAAGAACAATTTTTCTAAAAGAAGTGACAATTTTTTTTAAAAAATCTAAAATAGCGACGATATTAGAAAACGTCGATAATTTTTTTCTGAGAATAACCACGATCTTTTATGAAATTATCGACAACTTTTTAGGAAAAATATATCCATTAAACGTACATGCATATTATTAAAATATTAAACTATCTAATCATCCTTTTAAAAATAAGAGAGAATTTCTTCTAAAAATATCGGACAATCTTTTTCAAAACATCCCGATTTTTCTAAAAATTGCGATCATTGCTTCTAAAAATATCCACAATTTTTTTCAGAATATGTCGACAATTTTTTCTAAAAAAAACCCGACGAAAATGTGAAAATATATTCATTGAACATATATTATTACAAATATTAAAATATCTGCTATTCTTTTTAAAAATAGAGAGCAATTATTCTAAAAATATTCAATACTTAAACTAAAAATAACCACAATTTTACCTAAAAATATCGGACCATCTTTTCCAAAAACATCTACGATTTTTCAAAAATTGCGATCATTGCTTCTAAAAATATCCACAATTTGTTTTTCAAAAATATTGATAATTTTTCCATTTTTCAAAATTTTTTAAAATATCCAAAACTTCTTTTTGTACTCTTTTTCGAGTACAAAAAGAATAGTGGAATATTTTTCAAATTTGTACTCGGAAAAAGTGGAATATACGTTGCAAATTTGTTTGTTTGTTTTGTGGACTTTTAACGTTGACCGGTTTCTTGCGAATGTATACTCGGAAAAAGTGGAATATTTCGCAAATTTGTACTCGGAAAAAGTGGAATATTTCGCAAATTTGTACTCGGAAAAAGTGGAATATTTCGCAAATTTCTATTCGGAAAATGGGCCCCGAGCTAACCACATAAAGCATTAATTTTCGGATCGCGACAACACGACTCCGTTGAATTTCCCCGACTTTTTCAAAACAAGCCATTCTTCCATGACTATTCCATACATTTTCTACTTCCCCGACTTTTCCAGGTTTTCCAAGTCTGGGTGTACCCTGACCCAATCAAGTTCCCCATTTCCCGACATAACGACAATTTAGCTAAAAAAAAATCAAGCGATTAACGTTGATTTTCGTATAGTTTTAAATCCATTATTCCCATGCATCGAGCTGTTTGTTCCCCTTATCGAGTGAATCCCGATTCAATATTTATTCATCATTGATTCAGCGTCTAAAAATACTCTACTTTCGACGGAAATAATCCCGAAAACAGTGAATGAGAGTGCGTACGTTCAATTTGATCGGCACTCATATACGAGAGAGAGAGAGAGAGAGAGAGATCAATTTGGAAAAAAAAAATGTCTATGACGTCATACCAAAACTGAATTATTATAAAACGCCGTTTCAGTCGCAAAACGTCCGAAGAAAATCCTTCGCCGACGTCATTAAAAGATAGAAATATCTAAAATTAAACCGTCATTTTTTTCCAATATATGATCGAAGTCTAAAAATAATCTTTTTTGTTTCTATTTCGGGCGATGGATTTAATCCTGTATTAGGAGTTGTCATTAAAAGCGCCGATATGACACGCGTCATTCCAACGTATAAACGCTATAGATATAAATTCGTTATTAATTAATTCATTAAATCGCGGATGTATACGACGATAAAACGTCCATTATCGTTCGACGGCTTCTCCGTTTACGCGCACCTTTTTATACCTTATAAGGAAACTCCCGCTCGGAAAATCTGAATTAATATACAGGGTTCCCCCGCGGATATTTCCTTTTCAACTTCCCTGACTTTTCCAGGTTTTCGAACAAATTTCCCCCGACCAACGACAAAATCGACGTACGAGGTTATCCAGCATTTGGCGAAATTTTACTAATGTCAATTGTGAAACATTTTCATAATCAGCGTAAAATTTGTTTGGCAATTTTACAAAATGAGCGAAAAAAATTTTTGAAAATTTTACAAAATTAGCCTGACATTTTTGTTGTTGAAAATTTTACAAAATTAGCTTGAAATTTGTTTGACAAATTTACAAAATTAGCGTGAAATTTTTTTGAAAATTGTACAAAATCAGCATGAAATTTTTTTTAAAATTTGACAAAAATGAGCGAAAAAACAGCTTGAAAGTTTTGAAAATAGTGTAGCTTACTCGGAGAAGATTTGAAAATTCGTACTTTGAAAAAGGTTGAAAATTTTGCCAAATTATCATTTTCAAAATGAATCATTCTTCCCTGACTTTTCCAGGTCTGGCGAACGACGATATACAGTATGTGGAGTACAGAAATCGACATAAAAATAACGAATCGAGCGTGTATTTCATAGGGGTGCTCGGACAAAAGCTTTTACGAATCGTACTTAAGCATTCTTGAACTTATACGCGCCGCAATTCTTTTTTTTTTTTAAAATAGTGACCAATTTATACATTTTTTTTTAAAAAAAATAATAACCCAAAGTTTTAAATCCCTCCGTGTTAACGCTGTTTTTAACTGACTTCACGACGCTCAACGTACGATTCGTCAAGTTTCTATCAGGAGTTGCAATTTTTCCATATTTTAATCCATTTCATCCGTGGCCATTACGGCGCATTCACGAAACGTGCGAAAACCCGATGAATCAGCGCGAGCTCTCAGCCGAGACTGGACCCTGTCCAAAAATAGCCTCCTCGTTTTCACGTTTACGACTCTGTTTTCGTCGATGACGATGACGATTTCTAGGAAAAAATCAGTCGCCGTCGAATCGTACGAATTTGAAGGATGAAAAACGCCCAAAAACGGACGCGCGCGCTGCCCCTAAGAGGTGGGCTTCGACGAGCGTGTTCGACTCTCGTGTTGAGCGTGATTGCTCACCACAAACACCTGCGGGGGCCGAAGGAGCCGAACCACGCCTCACTCAAATTCAATTCTTTACCCCGAAGTCAGTACGTAGTACCATTCGGCAGGGGGAGGGGAATCATTACACGAGTTAATTCCCTCAGAAATTTCATTTTCAACTTTCCTGATCATTATACGAGTCAAGTCAGACATAAGCAGTCTGGTCATGATGGACCCCAACAAGACTCGGGGTTCCCCCAGAAATCTCATTTTCAACTTCCCTGACTAGTCCAGGTTTTAAAAAAAATTCCCTGACTAGTGACAATGTCATTTTATATTTTATTTTGCAAAATTTACTAATGACAATTTTGAACATTAACGTAGAAAAATTTGAAAAATTCTGTATTCGGAAAACGTTGAAAATGTGTCCTCGGAAAACGTGGTAAATTTTGAAAATTTGTACTCTGTAAACGTGGAAAACTTTTCAATTTTGTCCCCGGAAAAGGTGGAAAATTTTGCAGTTTTCGTGAGTAATTCGGGAAGCAACCACTTACTTAAACGACCGAAGTAGTCGTAATTTCACACACAGCCAAAGAACCCCTACCTTCTCACTAAACTGGTGTAACTTAAGTAATTTTCGTAAATTACCGCATTAGAGAAAACCCGCCCATGCACCCTTCTCACTAGACTTGAGTAACTTTACTTTCGTAATTTACCGCATTACGGAGAAAAAAAACCCATCTTCTAACTAAACCGGTGTAACTTAAGTATAGTTTTCCTGAGTAATTCGAAAAACATACCCCCGCCACAAGTAATCGATCGAGTTCCCCGAGTTTTAGTAGGTAAATATTTGGGGAAAAAAATATACCGCTCGTTCAACTAGGGTAAATATACAGAGTGATTTTCGGGAGTATACTCAAGAATTAAGATGATGCCACTCGTTCACGCCACGTCTAAGTTACCGGTACAGGTACCCTAAATTGTTCTCGTTAATTATCTCGTTCGTTCAACAGGATACCGCTTACTCAAATGACCCGAGCACCCAGAGTATAGTTTTCGTAAAATACCTACTGAATAACTGAACGTAGTTGAGAACCACCGCCTTTTAACTCCGCTGATTTTCTCCGAAATCATACCGGAGAAGATGAAGCTTTCCGCGCGTCGATTTCGCGACAGCCAACATTCTGATTCGTAAAGCTTACCCGTCCGAGTACCCCTATCGCCGAAGGCATTGACAATGGCAATGAGATTGAGCCGAACTCGGCTGATCGGCTCTAAGCGCAAATCGATGAAATTTGCGTCACTGGCTTCGCGGTTCTTACGTCCGTTGACGGCTCCATTTGCGTAGACGCCGCGTCTGTCGTAGCCAGAAATAGCATCCCAAATACCCCCCCCCCCCCATCTCCCTAAGTATCTCCTCCTCGCCAACAAACCCCTCGTTTTTATGGCTATAAATATATACGGCCTACCGACCGAACCCTAAGTCTTAACCCTCCCTCTCAGCTCCAATACCGTTTCACAATTTCCTTTTCTTTTTCGGACGCAGCAACAACCTTCAATTCATGGAAAAACAACAATCACGGAAAAAGAAGCAGATCGAAAAATTGTAATAAGACACCGAACATTTTCATCTCCGAAATCCGTTTATTCGACGAAAAAATAAAATAATAAAACGTAAATGCGATTCGAACAGCAGCCGCTTCCAAATGGAACTCCCGAATGCGCCGGAAATGACGCGCGCTTCCATTTCCGGGCACGCGCTTTCGTTCCATTTTCCATCAAGCGCGCATCGTTCAAATTATTATTATTATTCGCGATCCACTTATTGAATATTTTATAAAATATTGAACTATTTCGTTTATTTTTAAAATAAAAAAAAAATTATATATATAGTGACCAAGGGTCAATAGGAATTTTTACCTGTGTAACTATATCGGATAAAATCGGTCGGGGTTTTGTCCTATGTATAATAATAATAATAAAAAGCTTTATTCTTGAATGGAAACAGGTATAGAATGGATCACTTTTCAGGTCATCACTTACTGTACCTCTACCCTATGATAGAAAATCCGTCGAGATTTTGACCTAAGATTGACCAATGGTCAAAGTCAATAGGATTTTTTTCAGTTCGTTAATGGGAGCTATGGAGTGTATTTTCTTCGTTCTACGTGTATAACGGTCAGTAAAAATGGCCGCTAAAAGCCTGGCTCGACATAAAAAGCGAGAATTTCCCCTCCGAGCTAGAGCCTTTTTTTATAAGAATTTATTCGTTTTAGGCTTCACGCGAATTGGATTAAAGGCCACGAATAGCTCGGACCAAAGAGTTCATAAAACCGACAGTCACGCTGGACACAATCTAATTATTCAACGAATAAAAAAACTACGTCCGGGGCACGCGTCTGACCACTGGTCAGTCTAAAAACAGCCCATGCACGCGAGGGCTTCTTTTTTATCGATTACGCATCCAGTACATTTATACCGTTATACGCAACAAAAATGAGACCGAGAGTCAATGAAATGGACTCGACGTCGTTCAAGAATAGCCCGTGTCCAGCGCCATTTAAAAATGCATACTAAAATACCATTTTTCGAAGGTAAAGTTTTCGGCATAAAATAGAATATTTTCTGCCATATTTTCAATCCGATGAATAAATGCCCTCGGGAATTTTGACCACAGGTTGACCAAATCACAGTATGCCCAAATCCTTAGGAACTCAGGCATGCTGCATACAGTAACGCAGGCTGGCATTACAATGTTGATTAATGGTCGAAATCCTTAGGAATTTTGATCTAAAACAACGGTCGAAATCCATACGAATGGTGATCTACTATCGAGATGCTTAATTATTTTCAATAAGGTTAACCAACGGTGGAAATCATTAGGAATTTTTATCAAGGGTTGGCCAACGTACGGCCCAAATCCTAAAAGGCTGACCAACGGCCCATTACCGTCCAAACTTTAACGTACATGTACTTACGTAAGTTGGTAAACTTCACCCAAAACTAAGCCCAAACCAGGCTCGAAAGTCGTTAAGTTGAAGGGCATTCTTCTAAGGAGATCCAAAGCGAAAACGCGCACAAATTCGCGACTTTTTAAAGCTTTCAAAAAGCGAAAAAACGCGGATATATCAATAAACTCCATTTTTGTTCCACTATTCGAATACTCTCGCGGAAACACCTAGTGGCCAAAGTTGTAACCACATTTACGTAATCAACTGAAAAATCAGCCAATCGAGTCGATGTGATGCTTCGCCCCTTTTCCATAACTGAAGCTTAGATCTAGTAGCTACATAATCCGGCATAATGGATGTGATGCTGTCATGAGCCCTTAAACGGGCATTTGTCAGATTCAGATTTTTAACCATACACACTTGATCAGGGATGGTTTCACGCGCTCGGCAAAAACCTGAGGCGCACAAATGCGCTCATTGGCTAATTACGAGGTCGAACGATTGAATCCTCATTTATGGCGAATGGGTAAGAAGAGCACGCTGACTCTTATTTCATTAACTTAAAAACCAGTATCGCCTAGTGGTACGAGTCTGCAATACCACTACGCGACACTGGTTCAAAATAAGTAAACAAATCACATGAATAAATGCCAACGTGCTCTCACCCTTTCTTTGGAAATAAGTTTAAGCGTAAAACCAAATAGTTTTAATCAACTTTTCGCCTCCAAATAACGACAGGAAAATGTGAATTTCACCTTCAAAAATTGTTCACGCATTCATCTTAAATTTAAAAAAATCTGAAATTCACAATTCACGTCCTTTAAACATATAAATAAATTTCACCTCAATCAATCTATAAGCACGCGTGATTTCTGCGATGAACGATGATTTAATTTCCGGCACATTTTACGGTTTGAAAATTTGTAAATGTTCCAGACATCAGTTTGTCTTAGAAATTTATCCATCAAACCTAAAAATATCAAAATTTTCTATTACAGGGTTCCCCCAGAAATTTTATTTTCGATTTCCCTGACTTTTCCAGGTTTAAAAAAAATTTCCCTGACCAAGGACAATGTAAAAAATTCACATATTTTGCAAAATCGACACTGGAAAATATTTTTCAAATTTTACTAACGATAATTTTGAAAACTAACAAAATTTTTTTAACAATTTAAAAATGTGACAATTTCGTAATTGGAAAATTTGTGCTCTGAAAACGTAGACAATATTTGCAAACTTGTCCTTGGAAAATGTGGAATATTCTGCAAATTTGTACTCTGAAAACGTGGAACATTTTACACACTTGCACTCGGAAAACCTAGAACCTTTTGAACATTTTTACACAGAAAACGTGGAAAAGTTTTGCAAATTTGTACTCAGAAAATGGGCCCTGAGCTAACCATGTAGAAATATTAATTTTGGATTGCCATGACTTTTTCAAAATTAGCCATTCTTCCCTAACTTTTCCAGTCATTTTCAAGTTCCCTGACTTTTCCAGGATTTCCAGGTCTGGGGGAACCCTGTATTATCTTAAGCGTTTGATTATCGTAGAACATCCTTTTCTGGCATCCTTTTTCCCTGATCCAGGATAAATTGGTGACTAACTAGACAAGCACTGAAAAAAACATATTGAAATTCATCCTACCAGGAGTGTTCATTAAGTTTCCACGATCAATTGTTTTATAAAAACGGCTGTATCAATTTTACTGAAATTCTTTGGTAAAATTCTTCCCATCGTTCCCGTACATATTTCAAAGTTAAAAAGATACGTTTCAAAACTTACGCGAGCTTAAAATCGGTGCTCAAAGATGCTCAGCGGCATTTTTTTAAACTTTCGAAGGCATTTCAGGAGCGGAAATGCACGACGCGTTTAAGGTCGGAGTAATGTCCGAACGTTTGGTCTAGGAGTGGATTCGTCA